>CM041781.1:275086016-275318587 GCA_023374045.1 Limonium bicolor
ACCGTTCACCAAGACCTAGGATGCGCAGTTGTAGACCACTAGCTCGTCAAGCGTCCTTGTCTGAAGTATGATCTAAACAGTATTAAAACTATAAGTCAGTCTCCATGACTAACCACATCCGGTATCTCCGAATAACAAGTAAACCCGACAGTTCATCCCCGTCTTCTACAGTTATTTGTTACGGGTTTCCCCAAACCGGTCGGCTTTGTTACTAAAATCGTATGTCTAAACATTTCGACTGTTAAGTTTAATTCATTATATTTTTTGATCTTATCCACCATTAAATTTAGGTACATAACCTATAGTTGCATGTATGCATGCATGATTATATTACATTGTATTATCTTCATATTGTATCATTTTCCCACCATCCATTATAATACATTGTATTATATTACCCATTATCTTTAGCGTATAATGTTTGCATTCAAAAACTCGTAACTTATAGTTTGTAACTATTTTTGTAATAACCACCACCATTATATTATATGGTCTCCAACATAATATATACTCATCCTTATATACATTATTCTTGTGTATGTATATATTACCACGTAGGTAAATTTCGTGAGTTTAATAAACTCTTATATTATATGTTACATTTTATCATCTTATATTAGATGATCATTCCCATTAGTTGTATTATATTATACAACTTATATCAAGATTATTATCCTAATATTATGTAACATTTTATGTTGTATAATTACAACTCCTAAGGTTTATTCCATAAATACCTTAGTTAATAAATCCCATTTATTTATAGTTGTCACATTATTTAATGTGATATCCCTACTTGTATTAATTCCATTTAAAACCACATTAATCCCATATAATGTTATAACATTTATAACATTGTAGACCTTAGTCTAAAATTCATTTTCCAATCTTTAATAATTCGGTACAACACCTATCTTTATTTTAATTCTATTTTGACCACATAACATTATGTAATGTTATACCATATACTAATATCATATAGTATGATATTTTTCTCCTTTAATTTATAACCTATAGTCTTTATACAAAACTATTATATATTGCCGCATAGGCACATATATTCAAACCTCATCTTTTCCATAAACCATAGTTTCCTTTATTTACAAAATCACCACATTATTTATACCATGTTATATATACCATTTAATATAACATTTTTAACTTATAAAAGAGTATAACCTATGGTTATTTTATTTAATAACCGAACAGACCTCAATATATATTTTATATTTCCATTAGGCCCAATTTATAACATATAGTTTATCATATCATTAAAACTATATATTATACACATATTAATAAATACTCTTTTATAATTCTAAATCACCAAATTTCACCAAAGGGTTATAAATATCTTATTAACCCATATACTTTCGGTATTTATAATTCCACCACCTATATTTCTCCAAAGTGTCATAATGACATAATAACTATATATTATACATATATAGTTTATCTTAATTCCAAAACCAACCAATAAATTCCTAAAAATTCCTAATAGCCCATGGGTGTTTATAATACCATTATACACCCTTTATTTCGGTAATAACATATTCACCACATATGTATAAAATTGTTACAATTAAATACTTATCTTATTATAAAACCTTAAATAAGTTATTTAACTTATCTAATTTGGTCAAAACCTACCATATGGTCAAGGTTGACCTCCTTAATATTTCCTTGACCATTAATTCCTAATAATTACGGTTTGCACCCATAATTTTATAAATTACCATTTAACCACCAAAACTTTATAAAATCTTATAATTTTTTATAAACTCATTTTAAACCTCTAATTTTTGGCTTTATTCTTTTATAGCCCCCAAATTTTTAATTACACCTAAGACCCCAATAATATGCGGTAATGCATATTTAGCACCTAAACTTAATTAAAAATTATAAATGCATAAATAAAATGGCCTAAAATACATGGCCTTATTACAAACATTGGCTTATAAAATAAATTACACATAAATGTCCAAAAAATGCATTAAACTTTTGGCCCTCACCATATCTTTTCAATATTTACCAATTTCCACATAATGTCTTAAATTTGACAATTATGTTAATTAATTACTTAGATAAATTTATTAAACCATTCCTTAATCACCTAAGGTCAAAATAAGACCTTATTAACCATGTTCACTCACGGCACAAATTATACACATATGTATAATTACATATAATATACAAGTGAAGGTTTAAGTGATTTATACCTTGTTTTTGCCTAGATAAGGCCTTGTTTGATTTCGGCCAGCTTAGGATTATTTTTCCAAGCTTCTTTTACATGTTTTCAAACAGCAATTAAGACATAGTTAGTCTCCAAGCAAGATCTAACCATAAGAAGTGTTTTAATGTATATTTCAAGGGTAAGATTTACCTTAGAATACCAAGGTGAGTATGGATGGTCTTCGGCCTAAATTTACAGAAGGTAAAGAGCATCAAAAGAGCTACTAAACCAAGGCTTAAAACCGGTTAACTTAGATTCGAAGATGGCCAATTTTTACCTTGTTTAAAATGCCAAAAATGGTGTGTTTTTGGCTTGGATCTGGCTATACTTGAAGCTCTTGATAGATCCACTGAATAAGTATGTTAAGAAGAAGATTATAAGGCTAGGAGAACAGGTTTTACAACCGATCTAAAGAGAATCAAAAGATAAGTGCTTAAAGCACATTTTTGTACCTTAAGAACAAGTTTAGCTTTCTCCACCTTCTTCCTTGTTAAGGCCGATATTCCTCCTTCATTTAACCTCCAAAACAACCTAGATCCATGGATGGAAATGGTTGATTCTTAGATCCACCGAAAGAGGAAAGATTTGTGAAGAAATTGAACATAAAATGACTAATTAAGCTTACCTAGGTATCAAGGTGTTCTTCTATGTTCTTGGTGTGTTAGCCACGACTTGGAGAAGCCAAATAGAGGATGGAGAGGCCTTGTCTCGGTTGGGAAGCAAGGCAAATGAGAGATTAGGTCAAATTTGCCTTAATACTCATTTTTGCTTTGTTTAATGTAATTAGTGTTTGATGAGTCACCAAGTATGAGTGGCATCGGTTATTTGAGGGGCTGAGTGAGTCTCTTACACGTTTTTTGGAAGGCTGAATCAATCAAGGAGCCAATAAGTGTGAAATAGACTAAAGTATAAAAAGGTAAAAGTAGTCCCTTAATTTATGGAGTGGTGTTGGAGGTTTGTCTTTTGTGCTTGCAAGTGGCAAAAATAGGCTCCCTTGCTTGTGGTTGTCTCTCATGTGGTCCAAGGGGTCAAACTTTGACCTCTTGACCATTCTTAGTCAATGTTGACTCAAACGGGCCCTTATTAGGGTTTTATTAATATTTTATATATTAAATTGTAAAAATTTGTAAATTTATGGAATTAAATTCCTAATATGATATAATATGTTATATTATCATATTTAAAGGTAATTATGACCTTTAAGCCATTAAAAACCAATTTAGAAGGCAATTACACGAAAACGTGCTTTAAGGTGTTTTAGTGCACATTTTGTGTTGCAAGGTGTTTCTGAGCTTGGTTTTCTTTTAGAACGGTTTTTTTTTGGTTCCTTACATTATATTTGATCATGGTATCCATTTTATATCATTTAGAGGTCATTAGACCTTAAGGTTTTCTTAGAGCACATTTTTGCCCTTCTTGACCTTGAAGCATGTAAATGCCTGTTCTTTGTGTTGGAGTGTTTTCCAACAATTGTAATATGTTTATTAATGTGTTAATAAGCTTAGTACAAGGTTTTAGGTCCTAAGAAGTTCATTTGGATATTTATTTACCCTACACAGTCAAAAGGTGCAACATCTTGCTTTGTGTTGACCACTGTTGTTCTCAGTTGACTTTTAAGGCATGTTTAGGCCTTAATCAATGTGATTAGATATTTAATCCATATTTTATTAGTTTGGGGTATTTCAATCTACCCCCCTAAAAAGACTTCGTCCCGAAGTCGCTTAATCAAATAGGTAAGTATATAAATGTATAACTACCCATTATTCCCATAATGTATATCTATGTGATATATCATTTACACACATCGTATTGTGCCTATACAGCACATAGCCATCACTTTGTGGCGTTAGTTCAATCATATATGGATATAGGTGATCCATCAGCACCATCATTTCCTATCAGTTCTACAAACCCTGACAACCTCCCCGAGGTGTCATAACATACCATCGTTCCACATTCCACATCTAATGATTCATCATATCTAGGCGATACCATATGAAATCATTCTATAAAGTAATATAAATATATATATCACAAGTAGCATAAGAAAAGTATTAACACATGGGTGTAATTACAACATTCAAACAGGTATCTCATAAGATACATACATACAAGTGCACATCACACACAAACAAACCAACAACGCACGCCCCGCGTACCAACCATAACCAACAAAACCAATTCACTGTATGCCATGCATACGAAACAATTCACTGTATGCCATGCATACTAAACAAACAAACCTCGTATGCCCCGCACACCACCAATTCTTTGTATGCAATGCATACGAAACAAACAAAACTTAGTGCACACATGTGCACAGCCAAGAGGCTCTACCCCCTTAAAAAGGGTTACGCCCCCGTACCCCACAAGTATACAACATCGCTCAACAAGAAGCGCTGGATACTTGGCTCTCAAAGAGTTCACCAACTCGTGGATTATCCTCATATCAGAGAGACGGGTATGACTCTAGCCCTTCTGGGCTCCACAAACATAAAGGGTGAGGACTGTACTATTGTGTGCTCTCTCTCAAGTTCGTTCTAATGGGCCCACTCGCTCCGTATTGAGGTGCAGACCCATGAACATAGGCTCAATTTGCCTCTTTTTCTATTGTTGTGTATCCTCTCGTTTGGATCACTAGCATACATGCGTGTGTCTTCTCTCACTGATCTTCAGCTTGAGGTGTAATATGACATTGGCTACTGTTAGTACTTAGTGCTCTTTGCACTTGTCTTTGTAATACTAAGACGTACCAGCCTATATGTCCACAGAGATAAAGCTTGTCATCCGTGTCTCCAAGTGTCTTGTTCCGGAGTAACACACTGTTGTAGTTTTTTTAATAATACACACTCGTGTTGATATCCATTACATCTTCTGTATTCCCACTAGATTAATAACTGTACAAGTGCAATACCAAAAACACTCAGTCCTACAGAGTGCAGAGGCGTAAACTCTCAGCAGCTAATATCTCATGAGTCAAACAGATAAGATGTGCGAATTATCCTATGAGTGGTACATTCCACATCCACTGTTCCTTGCTTAAGGTATCTGCTACTATATAGCTTTGTCTTTTATCCTGCGTAGTCACGCGTTTATGTCCATATCATCTGGTAGTAGATTCCTCTGGATTGCAAGAATTTGCTCGATCCTTATGAGAATTCTACATATAATTCATGCATAATGGGTTTCCTGTTTCTTTCCTTAGTGTTCATGTCCTTGAAAGGTTTCCCTGTCTTCACTGTATACTGTTTACTGCTCTGTTGTGTTGAAAGTTCTGATTTATCTAGCCCGTTGTTTTAACTGCGGCTCTTCTCGTCCATCTTCGAGGTAATCTGTCTTACTGTCCCGTAGTATGGAGTTGACTACTTCTCGTGTTCCTAACAATACTTGTCTACTTGCATGGGGTACCGTACTGATACATTACTACTTACCAACTAACTCATAAATAAGTCTGTCAGGCCCACATGCTCCTATCGGAGTGCGGTCATCCCATGTCTCGTTTAGTAAACTGGTAATGTCTGTCACACGGGTATTGTGAAGTATTCTGTTGTCAATCTCCCTTTTGATGGATATCCCTTTTTTTTCTTTTTCTTCTTTTCTCTTTTTTTTTTTCCTTTTGGTTCAGGTACCAGTTATCTTGTAATAAGTGCTATTGCCTTAATGGATCAGTGGTAATTCGTATCATAAGCCATAAGCCATAACGCGGCTTGTAAGTAAAATTTGTGCTATATTTAGCAAACTTGGTTCTTCTATTTGGTTGGTATCATTGAGTACAACATATATTCTTTTCTCCTGTTTATCATGATCACATCTCATCCATAGTTCATACTCATTCCCTTATCCGTTAATTGGATGTATTGCAGATTGCAATAGCTTGAGCAACTTGGCTTTCACTTCCCAACCATCATCACTGACGGTGGTGCATCAACAAAGGGTATGCTTGTCCACTCGGACTAAACATTTATCACTAGTAGTGATTAGCATTAAATGCGGGGATACACTGTGATGGTATTGGCTAATAATAACCATGTCTGAAAATTCTCGAACAATTAGACTGGTGTGGGTTACAATCACAATGGCTGTAGTTTCTCCAGTAGCAGTGGTCGACTAACGGTCTTCCCAAGGTTGTATAAGTTCTAATCTTAGGGTTTGTTTGAAAAAGTTGAAAACACATTTTTTTTGGTATATATATAATAAAAAGACTAAAAAGTAGTAGTTGCAGTTGCAGTGTAGTAGTAGTAGCAGCACTTGCCTATCAAGGCGCAAGGCAGATGGAATTTCAGTGGTTTACTTGTCATAGCGCTTGCAACAGCAAGTGGACATGCAGGTAGAAATTCTGCTTCAACAATACCGGTCTCATTGACTCTGCGTCGTCGAGTATGGGCTGACATGATAATGTAAGCTTGTAACATCATGTTCACATATATTATTCGTCAAGGTTCCAAGGTTACTCGCATCGAGTCCACATAACTAGTATCAAAAGTCATACACAAAAGACAAGTGGTCAATGACACACTCCCACATATTTATAACATATCTCGGTCTAACATCCAAGGTAAGTACACAACATAGTAAGCAAAGTCTTCCACCAGCGGTCTCATGGAGTTCAGGGTACTCATGCCCTATCTGCTCCCTTGCCTCTCTGGGCTCCAGCATCAGTAGATGTCTGGCCATCCTGACCGCCTCGTGGTACTCCAGATCCTCCACTGAGGTCTTCTGAGTATTCCTTGGTGGCCTGTAATTACGGCTCTCTGGGTTCATCCAGCACTCGAACTCCCGGTGGCCCTCTTTCCTGCAACAACCGACATTCAACTTTACGGCCATTGCAGTCGACCCCAGGATGATCCTTCCCACAACACTTACAATAGAAATGGCGCTGGGGCTGTCTGGTGCCTGATGGTATCATTTAGTTTAAGTTACAATCTGATGATATAAAGGTTAAGGTCACAATTGAATTCAAGAGATAGGTGTTCTCACCCTTAGGAGGTGCAGATCTCAGAGGCTGAGCATCTATAGCTGGGCCGGTCAACCGAAGGACGGGCTTTCCCCTTCCCTTCGCTCCTGGTGACCCTGCTGCCCTTTCTTCTGGAAGAATTTCTTTCCCTTCTTCTGGCCATCGCCTGGAGATGCTCCTCCACCCTCAGACTCTCCCTCAGGGTTCTTTCTCTTCTTGGCCCCGAGAGTCTCTTCCCGAGTCTGGAGCATTAGCTCCTTCCTCGAGCAGCATCATAACACTCCTGGATGGTAGTGTAGAGGGTAGCACCCATGGCCATCTGGATGCGAAACAACAATCCCCTCCGGAACTTCTCGACCTTCACGGTCTCTGAGTAATCAACACCGGGGATGAAGTCCAGCAGACCAATGAATCGAGCGTAATACTCATCCACGGTCAGACCTCCCTGAGATAATGTCTCGAACTCATGACGCTTCTTCTTCTGCTTAAGATGAGCTGGGTAGTACTTCCCCCTCAGCAACTCTACAAAGGCAGCCCACGAAAAGTCGGGCGTAGCCAGGTGATGGTCCTTGACCAACCTCCACCAAGTGCTGGCTGCATCCTTCAGATGGAAAGCAGCAATGACAACCTTCTGGTTGGCAGGTACTTGTAAAGCTTCGTAGGCTTTCTCATGTTCAACTATGAATCGCTCCAAGGCTACGGGGTCTGGCTCCCCTGAATACGTAGGTGGTCGGGTCTCGCTAACTGACTTCAGCCAGTTCGTTTCCCTGGGCTGTGGCGGGTGGGCTGGTGCTCCTCCAATTTGAGTTCCCAACTGTGCAAGAACAGCAGCAATCGTCTCAGCAACACCTGGAATCACGGGGTCACCGCCTCCACCTCTGCCAATACCACGCCCTCTAGTTCCCCAGGCATCTGTAGTACAGTATGTCACTAATAAATACTCGTAAATTCCGTACACAACTAGTAGATATTGAATTGCCTTAAAGGCTAACCTATCACGCAATTTGTTTACTAGACACAATATCTTTTAAGACGAGTCGTCTTGTACCTCACAACCGTTTCCCGTAATTCCCGTAATCCAAGTCCTAGCTCACTGTCTTAACCTATTTTCTCGTCATCAGAGCGGTACTCCGCCGCTGATACCACTTTTGTAACACCCCCCTCTCCATATCACGTAATAATCTCTCACGTAGCAACAAATAAAACGTCTTATAGCGGAAGAATTAAAAAAACATACAATACTCACGGGGGGTCACCGGCCATTACTCGCCCATGCGAGCAACGAAGCCAAACTACATCCAACTTCCAACATAAACACTGCTAACTAACCGCCATGATAACGAGAAACTCCTATACATCATACTAAGTCTATAAACTTAAACATCGACAAGTGGGCGTCTACCCAATCCTGAATATACATAACCTTACCATAATACAATGCACCATCCTCATTTCCATGTAGACAAACCCCATGTGCAGTAATAATTAAAGTAGAACTCCAATTACCCTGTTCCCGCTCTTCGGCTTCGACAATAATCAACAACCTGTAATGGTGTAGTATCAGCGATAGACGCTGAGTATGCCGGGCCTGGACCCTAATGGTCACTTAGTCATTTTAACCATCTTATTATTAGATTGGTTTCATGCCTTTCCATTTTACAGTTATAATCAATACTGTAGTATACACGTATAATATACATAATCATCCATCCAAATATTCATAAACATTTAATCATCCATCCAATCCAAACATTCATTTAATATCTCAAACAACAATTGTATATCGAACGTATCGAGTAATAACATAACAGTAATGTACAATACAATCGCGTAGCGTATGCCATCCTTATTAATTTTAATTTAATTTGGCCTTCAAGGCCCCATCCATGTACAATGTACAATCGCCGTAGCGTACAGTTTCCATAGTTAATTTAATTTGGCCTTTAAGGCCCCATCCATCCAAACCATGTTTAATTAATACCAGTTGGGCGTCATGTTAGGACAACCCTATAACCTCACCATGGACAGTAGTCCTCCCGTACACACAAAGGTGTTCATTTCGCCAGAGGTCCGGAGGCCCTGACTATTCTCTTATGTCTCGTAAGACGTCCATATAAAGGCCGTAGCCACCTGACCCACGATCCAGTTTGGGCTCGTTGGGTATAACCTGGAGCGGAACCCGATCGGGTACCCCTCAGTGACACAACTGCGCAACCAAGTAGTTCGTAAACTACCGGGATTCCTCACCTCAACTCGTACCATCTCTCTCTCATAATATTTAAGATACGCTCTTAGTCTTATGGAGAATAATTATTAATTAGCTGCCCAATGGGTCTCACGCATACCTAGAAGTAATCTAGGTTATATTCATGTTCGAGGTCCATGCTCTAGAGACCGACAATGTCGTGACTCGCTCCTAAGTGTTTTACTTAGGTTACCATATACTTAATATTAATACTATGGTATTATATCAAGTAACTGTCATGTCATCACATTACATATATGTATGTTTATATAAGTCGATCTATAGTCGACGTAGTGTTAGTCCCGTAGGACGCTCGTGCATAAATAATTAATGCAGTAACACTTAAGCACATACATGTATTCCACACACATAACACACAAGTTATATCAACCAAATCCGAGCCCAAGGAGCTTCCTTAGGACAACTCGGATCAAACCCCTTTACATACCGTTCACCAAGACCTAGGATGCGCAGTGTAGACCACTAGCTCGTCAAGCGTCCTTGTCTGAAGTATGATCTAAACAGTATTAAAACTATAAGTCAGTCTCCATGACTAACCACATCCGGTATCTCCGAATAACAAGTAACCCCGACAGTTCATCCCCGTCTTCTACAGTTATTTGTTACGGGTTTCCCCAAACCGGTCGGCTTTGTTACTAAAACTCGTATGTCTAAACATTTCGACTGTTAAGTTTAATTCATTATATTTCTTTAATCTTATCCACCATTAAATTTAGGTACATAACCTATAGTTGCATGTATGCATGCATGATTATATTACATTGTATTATCTTCATATTGTATCATTTTCCCACCATCCATTATAATACATTGTATTATATTACCCATTATCTTTAGCGTATAATGTTTGCATTCAAAAACTCATAACTTATAGTTTGTAACTATTTTTTGTAATAACCACCACCATTATATTATATGGTCTCCAACCATAATATATACTCATCCTTATATACATTATTCTTGTGTATGTATATATTTACCACGTAGGTAAATTTCGTGAGTTTTAATACTCTTATATTATATGTTACATTTTATCATCTTATATTAGATGATCATTCCCATTAGTTGTATTATATTATACAACTTATATCAAGATTATCCTAATATTATGTAACATTTTATGTTGTATAATTACAACTCCTAAGGTTTATTCCATAAATACCTTAGTTAATAAATCCCATTTATTTATAGTAGTCACATTATTTAATGTGAATATCCCTACTTGTATTAATTCCATTTAAAACCACATTAAAACCATATAATGTTAAACATTTATAACATTGTAGACCTTAGTCTAAATTCATTTTCCAATCTTTAATAATTCGGTACAACACCTATCTTTATTTTAATTCTATTTTGACCACATAACATTATGTAATGTTTACCATATACTAATATCATATAGTATGATATTTTTATCTCCTTTAATTTATAACCTATAGTCTTTATACAAAACTATTATATATTGCCGCATAGGCACATATATTAAACCTCATTCTTTTCCATAAACCATAGTTTCCTTTATTTACAAAATCACCACATTATTTATACCATGTTATATATACCATTTAATATAACATTTTTAACTTATAAAAGAGTATAACCTATGGTTATTTTATTTAATAACCGAACAGACCTCAATATATATTTTATATTTCCATTAGGCCCAATTTATAACATATAGTTTTATCATATCATTAAAACTATATATTATACACATATCTTAATAAATACTCTTTTATAATTCTAAAAATCACCAAATTTCACCAAAGGGTTATAAATATCCTTATTAACCCATATACTTTCGGTATTATATAATTCCACCACCTATATTTCTCCAAAGTGTCATAATGACATAATAACTATATATTATACATATATAGTTTATCTTAATTCCAAAACCAACCCAATAAATTCCTAAAAATTCCTAATAGCCCATGGGTTTTATAATACCATTATACACCCTTTATTTTCGGTAATAACATATTCACCACATATGTTATAAAATTGTTACAATTAAATACTTATCTTATTATAAACCTTAAATAAGTTATTTAACTTATCTAATTTGGTCAAAACCTACCATATGGTCAAGGTTGACCTCCTTAATATTTCCTTGACCATTAATTCCTAATAATTACGGTTTGCACCCATACTTTTAGAAATTACCATTTAACCACCAAAACTTTATAAAATCTTATAATTTTTATATAAACTCATTTAAACCTCTATTTTTGGCTTTATTCTTTTATAGCCCCCAAATTTAATTTAATTACACCTAAGACCCCAATAATATGCGGTAATGCATATTTAGCACCTAAACTTAATTAAAAGCTTATAAATGCATAAATAAAATGGCCTAAAATACATGGCCTTATTACAAACATTGGCTTATAAAAAAATTACACATAAATGTCCAAAAATGCATTAAACTTTCGGCCCTCACCATATTTTTCAATATTTACCAATTTTCCACATAATGTCTTAAATTTGACAATTATGTTAATTAATTACTTAGATAAATTTATTAAACCATTCCTTAATCACCTAAGGTCAAAATAAGACCTTATTAACCATGTTCACTCACGGCACAAATTATACACATATGTATAATTACATATTAATATACCAAGTGAAGGTTTAAGTGATTTATACCTTGTTTTTGCCTAGATAAGGCCTTGTTTGATTTCGGCCAGCTTAGGATTATTTTTCCAAAGCTTCTTTTACATGTTTTCAACAGCAATTACATAGTTGTCTCCAAGCAAGATCTAACCATAAGAAGTGTTTTAATGTATATTTCAAGGTAAGATTTACCTTAGAATACCAAGGTGAGTATGGATGGTCTTCGGCCTAAATTTACAGAAGGTAAAGAGCATCAAAAGAGCTACTAAACCAAGGCTTAAAACCGGTTTAACTTAGATTCGAAGATGGCCAATTTTTACCTTGTTTAAAATGCCAAAAATGGTGTTTTTGGCTTGGATCTGGCTATACCTTGAAGCTCTTGATAGATCCACTGAATAATTATGTTAAGAAGAAGATTATAAGGCTAGGAGAACAGTTTTTACAACCGGATCTAAAGAGAATCAAAAGATAAGTGCTTAAAGCACATTTTTGTACCTTAAGAACAAGTTTAGCTTTCTCCACCTTCTTCCCTTGTTAAGGCCGAGATTCCCCCTTAATTTAACCTCCAAAACAACCTAGATCCATGGATGGAAATGGTTGATGCTTAGATCCACCGAAAGAGGAAAGATTTGTGAAGAAATTGAACATAAAATGACTAATTAAGCTTACCTAGGTATCAAGGTGTTCTTCTATGTTCTTGGTGTGTTAGCCACGACTTGGAGAAGCCAAAGAGAGGATGGAGAGGCCTTGTCTCGGTTGGGAAGCAAGGCAAATGAGAGATTATGTCAAATTTGCCTTAATACTCATTTTTGCTTTGTTTAATGTAATTAGTGTTTGATGAGTCACCAAGTATGAGTGGCATCGGTTATTGGAGGGGCTGAGTGATTCTCTTACACGTTTTTTGAAGGCTGAATCAATCAAGGAGCCAATAAGTGTGATAATAGACTAAAGTATTAAAAGGTAAAAGTAGTCCCTTAATTTATGGAGTGGTGTTGGAGGCTTGTCTTTTGTGCTTGCAAGTGGCAAAAATAGGCTCCCTTTCTTGTGGCTGTCGAACTCATGTAGTCCAAGGGGTCAAACTTTGACCTCTTGACCATTCTTAGTCAATGTTGACTCAAACGGGCCCCCTTTTA
The DNA here is from genome assembly GCA_023374045.1 of Limonium bicolor. NCBI lineage: Eukaryota > Viridiplantae > Streptophyta > Magnoliopsida > Caryophyllales > Plumbaginaceae > Limonium > Limonium bicolor. Next base: position 275,099,225 of record CM041781.1, read on the forward strand.
GGGTTTTATTAATATTTAATATTAAATTTGTAAAAATTTGTAAATTTCTCTGGAATTAAATTCCTAATATGATATAATATGTTATATTATCATATTTAAAGGTAATTATGACCTTTAAGCCCATTAAAAACCAATTTAGAAGGCAATTACACGAAAACGTGCTTTAAGGTGTTTTAGTGCACATTTTGTGTTGCAAGGTGTTTCTGAGCTTGGTTTTCTTTGAGAACGGTTTTTTTATGTTCCTTACATGATATTTGATCATGGTATCCAATTTTATATCATTTAGAGGTCATTAGACCGTTAAGGTTTTCTTAGAGCACATTTTTGCCCTTCTTGACCTTGAAGCATGTAAATGCCTGTTCTTTGGGTTGGAGTGTTGTCCAACAATGTTAATATGTTTAGTAATGTGTTAATAAGCTTAGGACAAGGTTTTAGGTCCTAAGAAGTTCATTTGGGTATTTATTTACCCTACACAGTCAAAAGGTGCAACATCTTGCTTTGTGTTGACCACTGTTGTTCTCAGTTGACTTTTAAGGCATGTTTAGGCCTTAATCAATGTGATTAGATATTTAATCCATATTTTATTAGTTTGGGGTATTTCACAATTATTCACATAAAAATTCATAATAGTCACAAAAATTTACAAACAAATCATCCACTTTAATCCTAATAAGGATAACAAGATAGCTGAATTAGAAATTGTATCTCTTGGTCAATATCCATCATTAGAAGCCCCGCTTCTATCAATCCTCACCAAGTCAGTCGGGTGTCATATTAAAGACAATTCCCCGTTAATCTCATACTTTAATAATTTGGACAATAGTGCTATGCCATACTACCAGTGGATAGATGGACTTACTTAGTCTACGTGGTAGACATCCGTGCAGCCGAATCCATGGTGCCAACGGTAGCACACTCCGACTAGCGATCGTATCTGGCTCGTTAGATTAACATAACGAAAGTCACTCCATTGGAGTTCCTTTTTAGTGATCACTGTGCGTAACCTGCTGGAACATACGTGGCCCAAGATTTACTCTACACATTTTTCATTAAATGATAACATTCTCATTTGCTTGAGTATTTTAATTATTCTCCTTGAGTATAATAGAACACATTTATTTGATGCCTCTCAGGTCTTACACATATACCTGAAGTCTTCTAGGTGATGTTTCAGTTCGAGTCATCGCTCAAGAGACGCTTAACACCGGGTCTCTAATCTAAGTATCTCACTTAGTGTTTTAGGAGTAGTTAACACCCTCAAGTTAGCACCCAGAGTTTCCTCCTAACAGTCCACACACAAGTTGAGTGATAATGGGTATCACTTTGTCCGATTGACGTTCGTGCACAATCAATAAACGTTTTGACGGTCAACGCATATAAACATATACACAATACTTGCATAACATATTATTCTTAGCATTTAAAACACAATTTGTCAGAACCCGAGGAAACCCTTAAGGCGTTCAGACCACACATTCACATACCGTTCACCAGTGATACGTCTTCCAATCTAGTAGACTCCGACCCCGTGACCGTCACCCGCTCAAGCACTCTAGCGACTAGGATATGGAATTATTTAACACCGAGTGTTAATTTCTACGTTTTACTTTAAGTCGTCTTGTGTTGACTAACGCCTTAGATCAATCCCGTTCTCACCCCCTTTAATTGTTATTAAACGTGTTCGAGCTTTCATTGTTCTCGGGATGGATTATACTCTATAGTTGTAGGAGTATAATGCTCATCAGTATCGTAATAATCTCTATTACTTAGGGATTCAATTCTTAATATCCCATGTTATTCATCAAGGTTATTTGCCTTTGTATAATTTAATACGCACCTATACATATATATATTGATTCACGCATATATATAGTTATTTATTTATTTATTTATATAGTTTGTTACTATATTTTACTTGACTAAGTTATATCCTAACATTTAATACATATCATTTTATGTATTGGTCAACTTAACCATTTGGTCAATTTAGTTTGACTTGGCCAATGTCCGAGTCATGTTCGTTATACTCCATATTTATTGCTCAATCTTTACTACCTTATATTATAACACTTGTAATTATATTTCCACCTCATAAATATTTCCATTTAATCTTATGTGACTAACCAATCACATTATATTTTTCACCTTATGTCATAAATTCATATTATGTGAATTATAAGGTTTTTCATAATGAGTTAATTAATTATTGCATGTAAAGTACACCTTTATTTTATTATGCCATTCATTCACAAATCTCTTATTAGGAATTTATCCTTATGGTATACAATGTATTTTATACATCATTATGTTCCTTATTTCATAAGGTTTCTATCCATATACTATACTTCCCAAATTTCCATGTAGATCTCGTTATTTTATGTGTTTGTTTATAAGGTATACTTATACCATATTAATTCCTTTACTAATGTCACATTATATCATTTGAACTTTACATTATATTCAACCCATATTTACATTAATTCCAAATCCAACCGGCCCATATCTTTTTTGGAATTCCTAAATTTCCTCGTTAACTTTTGATTATTTACAAAATCTCCCTAAATATTATATGTGTTACATTTCTAACCTTATTTAATTTATAACCCAAAGTTTCAAACTTTGTTACATATAACCGAACAACACTTAGTATTTCTTTCGAGATTTCTTCTTTTCACCCACCACTTTCTTTTATTACATATTGTCCCTGCTCTTCATTTTATAACTTATAATTTAATACTAAAACTTTATATTATACATATTAACTTATTTAATTTCAAAAAATATCCAAATAATTTCCTAAATTTCCGAACACACCCCTAGGCTGTTCTAATACTATTTCCATCCCAAATTTTTGATTATATACATATTAACCCTATAAGTTTTATAAATGTTTCATTTTAATATTTAAACTATATATTATAATCCTTAATTCATTAAATCACCAAAACCAACCCAAAATTTCAATAATTCAAACAGACCCCTAAGGTCTTTATAATTCATTCTCAACCCCTTATTTTTCAGAAATTATACAATGCACTAATTTCTTTTCATAATTGTTATTTTTTAACTTAATATTTCTTTAAATTACTAAAATAACTAATCCTATTATTTTGATTTGGTCAAATCTCACATGTGGCCAAGGTTGACCACCCAAAATACTCCTTTAACCCATACTTATATAATTTTCGAATTGGCCCCGATTACTTCTCAAGTTTACATTTAAGTACTTCAATTTTATAAAATTAATATTTTATGTTTTTATAATTTCCAAACAAACCTCACGGCTTTATTAAATGTCTAGCACCCTATACTTTATTTAATTATTTTTGACCCAATAAGTCTTTTGGACGATGCTAAAATGTTATATTTTGGTCCCATATCAAATTTGAAGCTTTTTAAGCTCACATGTGACCTGTGGGACCTAATGAATATGTGATTGTTCATTGGGTTCCACAGGTCACATGTGAGCATAAAAACTTCAAATTTGATATTGGACCAAAATATAACATTTTAGCATCGTCCATGTAAAGTTTCATCAATTTTGGACAACATTTAAGCATGTTTAAAGTTGAATTACAAAATCACAGGGGTATATTGTGAATTACAAAAGAAAACAGGGGTATCTCGTGAATTTTCCCTAAATTAAATTGTGACCTTATACTGTAACACCTAAATTCATCAATATTTATCTAAAATGTTCCTAAGTGATTATTTCCACTAGAATTACATTTTAGCACCAGATTTATATAATCTACATTATCATCCCAAAAACTTAATAATTAATATTTAAAACTTTAAATGCCCATAATAAATGGCATAGACACATGGCCTTAAGCACAATACAAACTTACCATAAAATGACATTAAAGTGTCTCAAATACATACTATTCCCCACAGCTTTTGCTAGATTTATTCTTGACCTTTTTATATCACTTTTCTTTCACATTCAACGTATAACTTGACTTTAAATAAGTCATTAACACTTAAGTTCACTAACCAAACATTTAACCATGATTTTATACACATTTATGATTAATTAATCCACACACTCCTATAAGTTTTTGGCCCTAATTGATTTTACAACAAAATAAACTTCAAAGCACTTAAGGTGTTTAAACACACTTACATGGTTTTAAATCACAAGGAAGTCCACACCATCCTTCCCCCTCTCGGCACTATTTACACATAAACCTTAGATTAGGTTTTGATCATGAAATCAAGGTTAAAACACTAGTTTAGCTCTTAAGATTTGACTTAGTAAATTTACCTCTTAAGACTTGATTTTCTCCTTGGAAAACAGCCCCAAATCTCACGGAAATTTAAGGTAAACAAGACCATTTGGCCACCATTTGAAACATAAAGAAAGATTAAGTTAACAACTTTAACAAGGAGATTAATTAGGAGAGTTTTAAGGCATGGACTTTAAACTTAAAGAGAGAGCTTTTACCTTGAAGATTTTGGTGGAATCTTAAGCCCTATACTCGGCTATCTAGTGGAGGAAGAGATGAGTTTATTTTCATGGAAAGAACAAGGAAAGAAGAAGCTTAAAAAACCATGAGAAGCCCACGGTTTTTACCTTGTTTGAAGCCCATAAGGGAGTGCTTTGGAGGAGATCTTTGGCTCAAGAAGAGGGGATGCACACACCTTAATTTGGTGTACAAAATGGTGTAGAAACGGTGTGAAAAAGAGCGGCATTTTCTGACATAACAAGGAAAGGGAAATGTGCTTTAAGGCTGTTTTCTTACCTTAAGCTTCAATGGTGTGCTCCTAGCTCCTTGGGTTGCTATTACTGAAAATGAAGGTATTAAAGAATAGGATTTATGCCTTGGATGAAGATAAAAATCAGATGAGAAGGAGGACCATGGAAGAAGGCCCATAAAAATGGAAGAAAATGGAGTTTTTAGAGCTTGTAGCTTACTTTGCCGTTAAAAGATGAACTTGGAGCTTGGGCTGGAGCTTGAAGATGAATAGAGGAAGGAGAAGGTTATGTGTACGCAAGGAGAGAAAGAAAAGGGATGGTTATGCCAAGAATTGTAAGGAGAAGGTAAGAAGAATGATGCTAGTTGGGAAAGTAACATTACTTTATGTCTAGGTTGTACTTGCTTGTACTCCCTTGTTTATTTTTACATTTCAACATTTCATTTCCTTCTTCTCTATCCTCTTGTGGGCCGGCTGCTACATAAATGGAGGGAAAGGATTTTCCACTTTTGTACATTAATGTGTGACATTAATGGGGTGTATAATGGACCTGTTTTATGTGTTAGGTGGTAACATGTGTTATTTCTTGTTTTAATGTATATATAATATATATATATATATATATGTATATAAGATTTTGTTGTACCATAGTTTGGTTTGACTATATAAATATTTTATATAATCCTATCACTTTATTGTGATATTAGCACATGTATTAATGTGTTCATGTTGTATTAGTTTTAGGAGTTGATTTCTCCTTAATAATGTTCTCTATTTGGTTAGAGATTTTATGTATAGTTTGGTGTCCATTTCAAACTATACATTTATATAATAATATTCATAATGAATATTGCTCATTAGATGACTAATTATTGATTATTTACTTTCACTTAAATTAGTTCCTTATTAATTAAGGTAATAAATGTGTGGGTATTTCATGTAGTCTTAAGGAGAACCCACTCCCTCCCCTTGCCTCCCCCCCCCCCCCCCCCCCATCTTTGACTTTTTCCATTCTCGATGCTTTTAGGAAAATCCATCCTAATCATTGATTCAGTGGCTTGCATGGCCGCACACTTCCATTGGAACAACCACAAATCTCCTTCCCCCCTCTGAATACCGTGACCATATCTCTTTCTCACAAATCTCCAGCCCAGTTTTACACTCCACCTCTTAGTCTTCATCCCTCTCCCAGCTCACAATTATGGGTACCCTTTCTCCTCCATATTTGTAAGGCTCTAATCACCATAGTCGCTCACCCTATTCCCCCCTACCACAAAGACCATGTGTAAGAGAATCATCTAGTTTTAACTGGATGGCTCTGACATTTTTTTGATATTTCGCCTTACACCCTCCATCGCCTTACACAGCCCCTCCATCTTTGACTCTTTTAACAACCCAATATCTCCATACAATTCAAATCTTATATAATGGCCATCACTCACCGTTTTAGCTATGAAGGTGATTAACATGCTAGGATCATGATAATCTATGACCGTTGCCTTCGCACTCCCTTTAAGCGCCTCTTTATTGCGTGACCAAATTATTTGCAATGGCTTTGGGGGTGGGGGTGGGGACTATAGGAAGTTCCGATTTGTAAGGTGGTGCCAATATTTTTGTTGTTGAGTTTGAACAAAGATAACACTATGCATGCTGTGTTGGTTCGCGGACGTTGGGCATGATTCAACTTTCTTTGCAATTCAAAGACGGACCCGATGATTGAGAAGTCTTCAAGAGGACTCCCTTCCTGCGTGATCAGAGTTTACAGCATATTACATCAATTTGGAGTTTGCTAAGAGCATCAGGCATGGGTATGTGTTGGACACCACTTAACATGAAGGTTGCACATGGTCTTTCTCTTACCTATGATGATTACCAACTATTGGTTTCCACAGTGGTGGTTCTTCTCACCCACCTTCTTCTATTTATCGGTCCAACCTAATCTTCGATCCCGACCCACCCGGTAAATAATCTGTTTTGTATGTGGCTTAACATGGAATACTTCCTCCATGCATCTACATCCAAACATAAATAATTGTATATGTAGTTTAATCCATGTAATTTCTGTGATGGAGTCTCAATAACACCGGGATAATAATCTATTTGGGTATGTGGCTTAACAGTCAATATTTTGAATTTTTGAGAATTTAAAGTACCAGTGATTTGTTGAGCCACAATATAAAATTCACAAAAGACGTTGTTTGGTAGTTTATATATGTTTAAAATTCACAATTTTAATGTTTTATATATGTCAATATACTTCTTCGAAATACAGAGACGGGGGACCGGATTATATTGTAAATTACTACTATAACCCACCCAGTGGACATTGTAATTTTTTTTTTTAAAAAAAGAACTAAAAGCTAGTAGTAATGGTATGATTTGTCTGCTCTTATAACGTGTGTTGTATCTATTGGAACTGAAAAGGAGCTTCCGCTTCCCTACTTTTGTACTGGTAGTAAATAAAAGACTTCTGTCTGTCTGGAATCGAATTAAAATACTATAAGCCTTAATCTGCAACCAAACGATGTAACTTCAACTGAATTGACGATATATATAGTTGGAGTTGAGGATTAAAAGATCATCATTAACCAACAAGGTTAGATGTAAATATAGAAAACAAGAACACGTTAAAGTTAAAAAACTACTTTTGATTTGAAAAGAAAAAACTCGAGAATTACTGTAACAGCAACAAACTGACCTGTTGATTAGGCAGTACTTGTTATTGAACAGATTTTGTAGGTCCGTACATATCGCTCTCGGGGAGGCGATTTCAGAGGCGAAATTTTGTTTCGTTCTCTTGGTTTCTCTTCTGTGCAAACAGAGAGATTGGTGGTCTCTTCTCCTCTCTATTTGGAAGTTTGACTATCCCCTATCCTCTTCTCCAGATTCAGTGGAGGTCCTGGTATGCGGCTTCGTCTTCGTTCCCCTTCCTCGACGTTCCTCGGGTGCGGATGCAGAACTTTCTCCTCGTCGATTAGTAGGTATTCGAGTGGAGGATTTGGGTGGTTTCCGTTTTCAGGGGTTGCGCTGGTAGGTCCCGATTCGACGACTGGGTTGGTGGTACTGAAGGGGATTGTTTGGCGGTGATTTGCAAGTATAACCTAGTTCTGGTTCAGTCGGATTGAAGCTGGTCTTGAGGCTCGCTGTTCCCTCGGGGGTTTATTGATGGGTACGTGGTGGTGTTATTAGGTGAGATTGAACTGGTGCTCCAGGTTTCCCTCGTGTGTTTCGATTCAGGTCTGTTCAGATTTGTGTGTCTGGTTGTAGTTGGATCTGGTTGGACTAGTTGGGATCTGTCGGAAGTTTTATGTGTGTTCAGTATATTGGATTATCTTCGCTGGGTGTGGTGGTATTGAACGGTTTCTTCAATTTCCCTTCGGGAATTGTTCTTCTGGGTGGTGTGTTCGTTTCTCTCCTGTTGGATTTTGATGAGTGCCCTCAGTTGGATTCAATTGGATTTTTGGAGTAGGGTCCTCTGATTCGGTAAGGGTGTGGTTGGTTGTCTCGTTTTTTCCTCTTGATCAGAAGTCTGGGGGTCGACTTGGTCAGCTTCGAGCTGGTCGGTTCTCCAATTGGCGTGTACTGCTGGTTGTGCAGGCGGGTTTTTTTGTCTGGCATATATTCTTGATTTGATTCAGCCTTTGGGGCTTGGGTTACTGACTCCGTTTCTGATGAGCTGTTTAGCTCTAAATTGCAGAGGATTAGGAAAATCCAAGGCAGTTTATTGGGTCAAGAGATTGATTCTAAACTCAACCCTGACATTATATTCCTCAGTGAGACTCATAAGTCAGATTTAGATATGGAGTCCTTCTTTGGGAATCTCCCTCTGTAAATGGCCAAGCGTTTTCTAGCAGAGGGAGAAAGCGGTGGTTTATGTCTTATGTGGAAGAGCGTCCTAGGTTGTAGGGTGCTCTCTCAATCTAGGCATCATATGTCAGCTGTTATGACCCTTCCTGGTGATCTCCAATTTGTGTACACTGGGTTTTACGGATGGTCTAATTGGTCGCTTAAGCACCTGTCCTGGAAGCTTCTTCGAATCCTGAGTAAGCAATCTTCGTTACCCTGGGTAATAGCAGGTGACTTCAATCAGATTCTCCATGCCTCTGAGAAGATCGGGGGTAGAATTAGACAAGAAGTTCACATGGCCCCCTTTAGAGAAGCTATTATTGAGTGTGATCTACATGATATTGGCTTTTTTTGGGAGCTCTACCTTCACCAATTGTCAAGAGGGTAATTTCCATTCACATAGTAGATTGTAGAGTGTTCTGTTCCTCAGCTGGACTTCAGCCTTTCCCGATATTTCAGTGGAACACTTACCGCGTGAAGCTTCTGATCACTGTCCTCTTTTGATCAGGTTCTTTGGTAATCATAGAGTCCCAGCAAAAATTTTCAGATTTGAGAATGGTTGGTGTTTGGACCCCAAGTGTGAAGAGATAGTTACGGATGTTTTGGAGTAATAATTATCCGAGCATTACCACTTCTCTGGATCTATGTGCTCGGAAACTTAGTGAATGGAAGGGTGGTCTATCTCCAAGATTAATGGAAAATCATAAATAAGAAAAAAGAGTTAGGGAATATCTCTATTAGTGATAGTTCGTTGGGAGCTATCAATAATAGAAAGAGGCTCCTTTTGGAAATTGAGTTGCTTTCTTTCCGGGAGGAAGTATGGTGGAAACAGCGATCCAGAGATAAGTGGATCAAGGAGGGAGATAGGAATACGGGCTTCTTCCATGCTAGGGCTTCCTCCATTAAAAGATCCAAGAGATCTTTGGGCTCCAGGATTCGGGGAATACTATGCAATATTCTTGGCAGAGGATAGAAGTCATTGCTAGAGAGTATTACCAAAATCTCTTTTCTTCATCCCAACCCCCGGTGGATAGGGACTTTTTGGGTGCGGTGGAGGGTCGGCTAAGTGATAGCTTTATTTCGGAGCTGAGCAAGCCCTATCCAGAGAGGAAATCATTGCTGCTGTGAAACAATTAGGAGCCAACAAAGCTCCTGGGCCTGATGGCTTCAATGGTAAATTCTATATCACTTTCTGGCATATCATTGGGAATCAATTATTGATGCAGTCATGCCTATTCTGAGAGGCCAGCCCCTCCCGCTTCCCTGAATGATTATTTTATTACTCTTATCCCCAAGATGGTTGGGCGACGGAGATAGACAAATTCAGACCGATTGCGCTGTGTAATTTTGTGTATAAGATTGCCTCTAAGACATTGGCTAATAGGGTGCAACATATTCTCCCGCATCTCATCTCGCACAATCAATCAGGGTTTTGGAAAGGAAGGCTTATTACAGACAACATCATTCTGGCAGGAGAGCTCCAACATTTTTTGGAAAAGAATCAAGCGGTTAAAAATGGTTTCTTTGCCCTCAAGTTGGATTTTAGCAAGGCCTATGACAGATTAGAGTGGAGCTTCCTCCAGGATGTTCTCCTTTCCATGGGTTTCCCGTCTCATTGGACTACTCCAGTTATGAACTGTGTCCGATCTGTCAGATGTGCTATCCTCATCAACGGCAAGCCAGGTAATTCTTTTGACCAGACTAGGGGTATTAGACAAGGAGACCCCCTCTCTCCCTTCCTTTTATTTTGGCTCAGGAAGTTTTGTCTAGTTTCCTCAATAAGTCTGAAGTTAATGGAGATTTTCATGGAATCAAGCTTTCCCCCCTTTGCCCGTCCATATCTCACCTAGCCTTTGCTAACGACCTTCTCCTGTTTGGTAAAGCTAACCACACTAATATCTCCCGCCTGAATCTTATCCTCACAAAATTCCTCCTAGCCTCCGGCCACAAAATCAACCACCTTAAATCTGAATTGGTTTTTAGCAAAAGATTAGCCCCCACATAAAAGACAATCTCTCCAGCCTTCTGAATGTCCAAGAGGTTCCTTGCTTCTCAAATACTTGGGCCTTCCCCTCAAGATAGGTAGAAGAAAAATGATCTCTTTACCTATCTTATTGATTCTGTCCACAAGAGGGTTCTCAGTTGGACTAAACCGATGGCACAAGCAGCTAGATCCGTCTTGGTGTCTAGTGTTCTCCAGTCTATTCCCAACTATACCATGTCTCTGTTTGCTCTGCCCAAGGGTATTATTGCGAAACTCAACTCAGCCTTCTCCTCCTTCTGGTGGAGTGGGAAAGCAGATAAAAGAGCCCTCCACTGGATGAAATGGTCTAAGGTGTGTGACACTTCGGATCAAGGAGGTCTTGGGTTCAGGGAAGTGGAAAATTTTAATAAAGCGCTTTTGGTAAAGCAGCTTTGGAGATTACTCTCTTGTCCGGGATCTCTGGTAGCTCAAGTTATGAAACAACTATATTACCCCGACAGTAATATTAGTGAGTGCTTCCCTTCCAAAAAGGTAGCCCCATCTGGAAGTCTATCTCCTCGGTATTGGATCTGCTCAGAGAAGGAGCTCGGCCTCTCACCCCTGGAAGGGGAGGGCCCCTTCCTCTTTCTCCTCCTGACTTGGATAGTTTCCAATCAGTGGGCCTGGGTATTCTCCAAAGACAACAAGTTCTCAGTCAAATCAGCCTATCTCTGCCTGGTTAAAGAAGCAGGAGGGGAAAGCTCTTCTAATCCTCCCTTCTCCATGGGTAGGATTGGAAAGAAGCTTACCAGTTCCATTTGCTGCCCTAGAGTAAAACTTAATCTCTGGAAGTTTTTGGGTAATATTATCCCCTGTCAGGATAATCTAGCTAGACGGATCGGGGGTGAGTCCAAGTGTTTCTTCTGTGGGGCTAAGGATGACTTGGTCCATTGTTTCTTCTATTGTTGTGCTGTTAGAGAAATATGGAGGGGTTTGGTAGATGTGAATGAAATTCCTAATAATGTGGATGGAATGATGGACTGGTTCTTTCGGATGGCGGAGGTGTGGAGTGTGAAGAAGCTATCTCTAATAGCTAACAAGCTTTGGGTCATATATGCGTCGAGGAACAAAGTCAGCATAATTCAGAGCTTTCCTGGTGGAAAGAAGTCGAGGTAAATAATTCCTTTATTGAAGCTTATCTATCGGTAATGAAAGCTTCCTCCCACCTCTCTTTTTTCCCAGGATTTGGCATCCTCCCCCGTCGGGGTATCATAGTATTTGTACGGGGATGCTTACTAGTCGTTATGGGGACCCGGATCATAGCTGGTCTCATACGTGATGATCGCGGTTTGCCTAGTGTTGTTTTCAATCGAGAATTGCCAGCACCAGTAGTGTGCAGTATGCTGATATCAAAGCAAAAAGTATTGCCATGGAACTTGCTATCTCGTGGGTAGCCATAGCATTTGCATTGAATCAGTAGATAAATATTTCGAGGACATCCTCAATGAGGTAGATATCAGAAGACCCAATGCCAGTTGGGAAGACATCGTGGTGAGAGGATCTCTTTCTTTTTTCACTAGTATTATTAGAAGAGAGTCACCTCTGTATGATAATTACCTGCCCAAGATTATATGTAACTTGGGGAATCCTCTTTTTGAAACTATCAGGTGTGGTTGGGGGAGCATGTTCCCCCTAATATTAGTATGGCTTGTATGCTTGATTCGGATCTAGCTTGACATGAGGTTTCCCCTTGTGCTTGCTATATGTTATAATATATGGTCACAATGTTATTCAAAAAAAACTGACCTGTTGATTCATGTTTCTCACCGGCGAAGCACTCTTCCACACAAACATATCTGTTAATCAGAAGAAGAAAGACAGAGATTTGAAGAACTAAAAACCTAATTAATTTAATACTCCGTACTTTTTTTGTTCTAATTTTAGTTTTAAAAAAAATTAATATTCTCCACTTGGGTTGGGCCTGAGATAAAGTTAGTTGGGTTGAGGGCATATTAGTTGGAATTTTTTACATCCAGCAAACTGAACAGCTGGTTGGGTTAGCGATCAAGCTTGGTTTAAGCCAATAACCCACAGATTGATGGGCACAACAACTCCAACTCTATTTATAACAACTCCATATATAAAGAACATAGTACACAATTCTCAAGTGCATTTCAATCAAATCTGGATCAAAATAATGTTGACAAAGATTTTGTCCATCTTTTTTTTTTGTTTTTTGAGAAAAAGTTTTTGTCCATCCTTTTAATACGAAAGCCATGTCTATACGTCTCTTTGACATCTGTTCAAATTTGTTTACATGTACATAATACATGCCTATTGAATGGGTATGGACTATATGGACCCACCCAGACCCAGTAGTAACATTATTTTTCCGAAAAAGACGTTACCAAACCAAACCACGTTGGCCATATGTTAGCTGTATTATTCATTAGAAAAACAAAAACGTGTACGTACACTACAAATAGCACAGCTTGCTAGCTGCAGCCTGCAGGTAGGTAGAGGAGAGTAGGGTCAGGGTAAAGTGTACTACACTAGTCTACTACCTACGGAGTGATGTTGCTGTTGCACGTGTGTCGTGGTCCAAAATTGCATGCGATGCATGGGTCGTCGTCCACGCAGACGGAGACATGACGAGGCAACCAATGTTTTAAATTTTAATTACGGTTAATTATTAGTAGTAGTGTCGGTCGGCACAAGCTTGCTGTTTCGTCAACAACGTCTCCCGTCGGTGTCCATGGACCCGTCGATTGCGTTGTACGGGCATGGTTAGCTAAGTTATGCGTTAACAGATTGACGTCCTTAGATATATAAAACCAAGAAACATCATAAAATCGCCTAACGCTGTCAAAATACGATCTAAGATGGTGGTTGTGGAAGACAGCAGGGTAGTATTGGTGCCATTCTGCAAGTACTGTATAAGGGCTTTACAATCTGACAAGAGGCGCAACGATTGAACACCCACTGCTCGTGCGGCATGCAATGCATCCTCAATTGCTTTGGTCTCCGCATCCGCAACCGCATGTCCGCTCTAAACCAAAACATCCTCAATTGCTTTGGCCCCGTTCGGTTTTAATTACGGTCGGTTTATAATCGCTCGTTATATTTATATATGGCCACCTTGAACCTAATAATCTATACTTGATTTGTATGTAAAGTAAACGCGTTAACCTTACATTACATAGCCAAGCTGGTCGTCCATTGAATCGAACAATAGGTAACGAATCGACATCCTCTCTACTCACCCACCCCTTAAATACCGCAGTATGTAATGAAACAAAGAACTAACCGTGCGTGCGTACGCATGCGCCCACGTGTACTTGTTCTTCTCTCTTAATATGTAATGTAACATATCTCTCCGGAAAGTACGTGTGAGTACGTACGTACCTACCTACTTATAGTCTTACACCACCAAACATTGATAAAAAAACATAAATGGAAAAATTATTGAAAGTGCTTTGTATGTAGTAGTATAATATAGTTGACCACCAGCTGTCACATTATTTTATTGATATGGTGAGGAGGATCAACCATATCGTACAATTATCTAAACAGCTTGCATAAGATAAGATAAGATGTTACTAAAACAGAAATAATATAATCGATAGGACTTCACGACATAATGTACGTTTTTGTTGTTATTATCAGATGGTGGAAGTGGTGGTTGAATGCTCCTGTCACGTCGAGTTTCTCTTGCTGTGAGTGTAGTGGTTTTACATTATTATATTAAACATGGAGATACTTATAATATCAACAAAACTAGTGTCGTCTTAATCATTCCGTGATTCATGATATTATTGTAATATTGGAAGTCGCAATTATTCGTTCGAAATGCATGGGAATGGAAGGCTTAATTTTTGTCAATTCTCCGCAACCACCTTTTGTTTGCAAAACAAATACACAGTTTTTAACCGAGGAATCTTTCGAATCTATATATATATATTTAATGTAATGATAAGATGGTGAGGAAATGGATCCAAACCCCATACATAGCATTGATATCTCTAAGAGAGCAAATGAGGTGTAACATTAAAAATTAATGAAAGAAAACTTGTGTAAAAAGTGTTGACGTCCAATTAATGCATGCATAATATGAAGCGATCATCCCTACTCCTACAAATTAACGCATTGGCCAATTAAGCGTGCGTCCATAAACAGACTGGAGGCGGGCGGCTACCAGCTGCCAGTTCATAATTAATCACTTGGGTTGGTGTGAACTCATCCACCGCCATCCCAATCCCCACAACCATTTTACTACACTCCATTTTGTATGACCTTGATAGTGTAACTAGTAATGTTGAACTAATGTTGACCAAGATAGTCTTAGTTAAGACAGCTAGTGTTCTGTTAGCTATGCTCTATATATATGTAAACAGTTCCTGTGTAATCAGTTAACGAGTTATTCAATTCAAAATACATTCTCTCTTTCTCTTTTCTTGCTCTCTGCGTCTACATGGTATCAGAGCTTTGCCTTGCAGACATTGTTTTCTCTCTATTCCTCTCGCTATCAATGGCAACGCAACCAAGAAAACTCATTTGATCCGAAGCTAACTTCGGCTAATCTGTATCAACTCGTTAGTATCTCAACAATCAAATTGAAAGGGGAAAAGAACTACCTCAACTGGAGAACGCAAATGTTGAATCTACTGGAGTCCGTCAAGGTCGATGATCTTGTGTTAAAGACACCACCGAGAAAGAGGATCCCGGAAGGTGAAGAAGAGATTGAGAATCCAGAATTCGTCAAATGGACAGAAACTGATTCTCTGGTGCGCACCTGGCTAATTGCTACGCTCCTGAAGATTGTGTCATCTTGCAGTAGGCTGCAAGACAGCTCAAGAAATCTGGAAAGAACTGGAGGAAGAATTTCTTCAATCCACGAAAGATCGTGAGTTTTCAACTGAAACAGAGACTGCGAAACTTGAAATTAGGAGAAAATCAGGCTGTAAAAGATTACAATCAAGGAATTCAAGCTTGTCTGTGAGAATCTTTCTGCGATCGGGAAAGCTGTTCCCGATGATGACAAGGTATTGATGCTAGCACAGGGATGTGGAAAACGTTATCGAATGATACGTTCAATCATGTTAAGCAAGGCGCCTTATCCCACTCTTAAGCAGTTTATCGGAGCTTTGAGGATTATGAACTGCGCGTGAAGGAGATGATGGAAAGGAGGAAAAAGATGACAGTGGAAAGACTGATGAAGTAACCATGGCTTTTAATGTTGTCAAGAGGCGATCAAAATAATAATCGAGGAAGAGGCTATGGCCGTGGGAGGTCGATTCTATGGTGGGAGAGACGCAATCAGTCTCAGTACTACAATCAGGCTAATTCTACTGGAAGAGGTCAATCTGTTCCAAGTCAAGAAGTCTCCAATCCGTGCCAGATCTGCGGTCGAACTACTCACAACAACTGCAGCTGTTTGTTTCTATCGTGGGATCACTCTACCAAGGAACTTTTGATTTCAAGAAACCTGTTACAAAACCGAGACTCAAGCTCCCAAGCTTTTAACTCAGTCACATTCAATCACGGGGATGATGCTTATGTATCTTGACTCAGGTGCCACCAATCACATGTTAACTGACTCAGGTAATCTACTTCTTCCTAATACCTACACTGGAAATGAATGTGTGTTGTTTGGTACGGAAACCAATTATCAATAAAAGCCTCAGGTAACACTACAGTCCGAACTGATACAGAAGAGAAACTAAACCTTGAATGATGTCCTTGTTGTTCCTGATCTGAAAAAGAATTATTGTCTGTGAGCAAATTAACTCAGGATAACTTTGCTCTGTGACGTTTATTGACTCTGGTTTCACTGTCAAGGATCGAGCAACACAGAAGGTTCTAGCCAGAGGCAGTAGACAAGGAAATTTGTATGCTTGCAGAATAATGCCATTCAAGCTCTTTTCTGCTGTTTGCTCAGGAAGAACTACAGATACATTTGGCATCAACGCTTGGGACATCCAAATTCAAGAGTTCTAAGTACACTTGCCAACAAACAACATATTGAGATTAGTAAATGGAATAAGGAACCGTCTGTCTGTTCCAGTTGTCAGATGAGCAAAAGTTGTAAGCTCCCTTTCAGTATAAATGATAAGCGCTCTTGTAGTGTCTTTACAGAAAATTCATTGTGATATATGGGGACCAGCTCCTGTTGTTTCTTCACAAAAGTTTAAATACTATGTGATTTTTGTTGATGACTGCACGCGGTTTACTTGGATTTATGCTATGAAGAAGAAATCCCAATTTTATGACATCTTTATCAGATTTCAAAACATGGTTGAGTTACAGTTTTCTGCAAAGATAAAGATTTTTCAGTGTGATGGAGGCAGTGAGTTCACTAAATCAGTTTTAGTACTCACTTGCAAGGCTGTGGCATATTACAACAACTCTCCTGCCCAAATACTCCTGACAAAACGGTGTGGCAGAAAGAAAACACCGTCACATAGTTGAAAGGGGTCCTTGCCACTTTTGTTTCATGCAGGAATGCCCTATTTTTTCCTGGGTTGAAGCATTTCTAACAGCTGTATTTCTCATCAACCAGACTACCCTCACCAAATTCAGCCAATCAATCTCCCTTCTATCACTTGTTTGGATCTTCTCCAAACTATTCATGTCTTCGGACTTTTGGCTGCAGATGCTTTCCTTTTCTCAGATACAAGTCTGTCTCTCACAAGCTAGAACCCAGATCTTTGCCGTTGTGTTCATTGGCTATAGTAATCTCCACAAGGCTATAAATGCTATCATATCCCAACCAGGAAAATTACATCTCTCGTCATGTTGTGTTTGATGAGCATCTGTTTCCCTATATCACATCAGATAATAATACAGTTGATCAGTCTGATCTTTTATCTCATCACTTTTGACATGTTTAATCTCCCAGCATCTGATGACTCTAATTCTTATCTCCACAAAAACGATCCAGTCTCTTCATCAAATTCCATCGAGATGCCTATTATTCCTCACGCCCATTTTCCCTGAAACGGAAGCACCACCTGAATCTGAAATTGAAGCCCTGTCTGAACCTGAAATTCCACCTGAGCCTGAAACATCAGACGAAAATTTATCTCCTGTTTTGTCTGTTGTTCCTATATCTCACACACACCTACACATCTGTACTCCTGATCACCTGAACCACTAACTACTATACCTACAAGTCCACCTGCTATTGATCTTGTTATTGATCTTGGCTCAATCCTCAGTCCTCTCAAATTGAAACTGAGCAACTTGGTTCACCTACTGAGAATGACAATGAAGCGACTGTACCACCTTCTGAAGCAGTCAATACTCATCCAATGATTACAAGATCCAAAAGTGCTCTAGCACTCAACACTGTGGAAGCTGCTCTCACTGAACCAAAAAACGTGAGACAAGCGTTAGCTTCTCCAGCATGGTTGCGCAGCAATGAAGGAAGAAATGGATGCCCTCGCATAATCATACGTGGACCCTTGTTCCACCTGTTCCAATGTTAATCTGGTAGGTGTAAGTGTGTTTTTTTCGAATAAAACGTAATCCTGATGGTTCAGTTGAAAGGCTTAAAGCTCGACTGTAGCCAAAGTTTTTCATCAAGTTCCAGGTGTCGACTTTACTGATACATTTAGTCCAGTTATCAAAACACCCACTATTCGTTTAGTGTTATCTGTTGCTGTTATCAAGGCTGGGAAATCAGGCAGTTAGACGTGAAAACGCCTTTCTCCGCCATGGTGATCTGTCTGAAAAGGTTTTTATGCATCAGCCCCTGGTTTACATGACAAAGATCATCCAGATTATGTTGTTTACTTCATAAGTCACTTTATGGACTTAAACAAGCGCCACGGGCATGGTTTAATAAGTTGAGTTTCTTTCTGTATCAGATTGGTTTTCAAGTGTCAGCAAGGCTGACACTTCTCTGTTCACTCTTATACTACCACTGGAAGCATTATTGTGCTAGTTTATGTCGATGACATAATAATCACAGGACAGAAGTACTCTACTCTTCTAAGGGGAGTGATTGACCAACTGGAAAAGCGTGTGGCTCTTAAAGATCTTGGTCCTCTGAGATTTTTTTCCTTGGTATCGACTTTGACAGATTATCTGATGGTCTTTTTCTTAAACAGACAAAGTATATCAGAGATTTGTTAAAGAGAGCAAACATGGTAGGAGTTACACCCAATCGCACCCTCTGTCTATCAAGCATGATCTTAATTCAAGTTCTAACACACTGTGATCCTACTGAATACAGACAACTGGTGTGGGGTTTGCAGTATTTTAACTATCACCAGACCGACATTTCACATGCTGTTAACCTTGCTTGCCAGTTTATGCATCAACCAACAGCTGAGCACTTACAGAGTGTAAAACGTATTCCTAAGATATCTTTTCAGGAACGCGACCTTGGAATTAAAATTACAAATCGATCTTCCCTCAATGTGACAGCCTTCTCTGATGCAGATTGGGCAGGATGTATCTTGACAAGGAGATCAACCTCAGGCTACTGTGTTTTTCTAGGTTCCAACTGTGTATCATGGGCCTCAAAGAAGCAAACCGACAGTTTCAAGATCCAGTGCTGAAGCTGAGTATCGGGCACTGGCTGCAGCAGCATCAAAATCACTTGGGTTGGCTTCATACTGAAAGATATGGGATTCAGTCTCCTAATGTTCCTGTTCTGTACAGTGACAATCAAAGTGCTCTTTCGCCTTGCTGAAATCCTATTCTTCATGCTCGTACTAAACATGTGGAACTTGATTACACTTTGTTAGGGAAAAGGTTGTTGCTGGAAGCAATTCAGACGCTGTACATTTCAACCAAGAGACAAATCGCTGATGTTTTTACTAAGAGCTTACCAACAGAACCCTTGAATTTTTCAGAAGCAATCTTGGTGTTCAGTTCTGCCCACCAGCTTGAAGGGGAATGATAGTGTAACTAGTAATGTTGACTAATGTTGACCAAGATAGTCTTTAGTTAAGACAGCAGCTAGTGTTCTGTTAGCTATGCTCTATATATATGTAAACAGTTCCTGTGTAATCAGTTAACGAGTTATTCAATTCAAGATACATTCTCTCTTCTCTTTTCTTGCTCTCTGCGGCTACAGACCTACATATATACTACTTTTTATATCCAACATATTCTCTTCTAAAAAAAAAATATTATATCCAACATATACATAAAAAAAAACATAAGTTTTTAATTATTGTAGGAAAGAATAAAAGTAGTAAATGGAGAAAGAATTGTACATACAGACAACGACCATTATTATATATAGAGACCCTACTGAAGCGAGCTAACTTGTCAAAGGATAATGCGTCTCCCCAAATAAGTTAGCATTAGTCTTCAACTGCCATCATATGGTTTTTTTGTATAAGTATGCCCTTATGCCTACATTGACATTAAAACGAAAAAACAGGAGTCACACAAGTTTCAGATTACATGACCTAACTCTCTTAAGAGGAATATCATCCCCCTTTCAGATTTTAAAGCTAAAGTACTATTATAATATAGAAACTAGTAGCAGATTGAAATCTATTTCAGAGTTTTCCCAAAAGTTATTTTCACAACAGAGTCACATTGACCCCAATTAACATTTTTCTCATCCTAGAACAGAATGAAAATCTTGATCATATCTAGACCTGGCAAAGGTGACCCGAACCAAAAAACCGACCCGATCCAACCCGATCTGAAACCGAATTTAAAACCGAATGATGTGACCCAAAATGTGACCCAAAAATCCGAACTGAACCAAACCAACCGAATCAAACCGAAATTTGATACACCCGAATCCACCCTAACCGAATTCACCCGAACCGAATTCACCCGAACCGAATTGACCCGGAAGGATTCACACCAAACCACACATGAAACTAGACAAACTTCTATCCTTCTGTTTATTATTGGCATGTACGAACGCATAATTTCCATGAACTGGGCCTAAAATAAGGAATGTTTTCATTCCATTTTTACAATTCTTGCTATCTTTTGCCGTGTCCAAGGAAATTATTTCAAAAGAATAAAGATTACAAAACTTACATCACATAAATATATTTGTAAGAATAATTAAATTAAATTAGGGTTAAAAAATGATAAAATAAGAAGATAAAGGGAGAAGTCCTGTCTGGGAGCAATATGCTACTGAAGGACAGCCGCACAAGGCGTGCACACACGACGGTGAATTGGTGGAGCACACACAATATGAAGTCACGGGCACAAGGTGATGAGAGACGCATAGGGGCACAGGCGCGAGGTGGTGATGGATTGGCATGGGCGCGCAACGCTCGCTTGAGATGATGGGCGCTGACGCAGGACGCGTGCGGGGTGTGACGGGCGGGGGATGGTGAGAGGCACAGGCACAGCGCTTGGTTGGGGGTGGGGGGGAGGGATAGACTGGGTGTCGAGTGCCAAATATTGACTAATGATTCACCAAATTTAATTTATACTTGGTCGATAAAATTATAAATCTATATTTAAATTAATATTAAAGATATTTCATCCAATTTGATTATGTATAACCAACCAATACACAATAGCAATCTTCAACAATGTAACACTATTTAAGAGAATTTGGATCCAAATATGAAAATCAAATACAATTACAAAGGCTGCTTAAATTTGTACTTTAAAACCTTTTGTCAATTAAGCATAACGCGGTAAGTCACCCGAATTTGACCCATAACCCAAAAAAAACCGAAAACGTATAGGCTAACCCGAACCGAAAGCACCCGAACCCGAAATCAACCAAACTAAAGTCACCCGAATTTAATTTTAATCAATAACCCAACCCGATCCGAACCAAACCGAATATTGAATATCTACAAATTGACCCGAACCGAACCGACGCCCGAACCGAACCCGAACCGAGTGACCCGAATTGCCAGGTCTATCATATCCATGCTGTAAGTTCTTCTTCCTCAGCATCTCAAAAAGTTTGAAGACTTTAACATCCACTTCCACTTCTTCTCATCCTTCCTCACGAGCTATGTTCAGCCCAAAAGTAATGCCTTGAATCTCTGCTTCTTTCTTCAGAGTAGAGAATTTCATAACCTTATTGTAAGCTGTCACTATAGAATGATCTCTCTTCCTTATAGAACCTGATAAAATCAGGCTTCTCCCTTTCTTCCAATAACTCCTACATGTTGATTTTTGTGTTCCCTGCACAGGAGGAGACCAAGTGTTTTATGGACCTGGTTTTTCATGTGTGGTTTGGGTGAATTCATTCCGGGTCAATTCGGTTCGGGTGAATTCGGTTCGGGTGAATTCGGTTCGGGTGATTCGGGTGTATCAAATTTCGGTTTGATTCGGTTTTGGTTTGGTTCAGTTCGGATTTTTGGGTCACATTTTGGGTCACATCATTCGGTTAAATTCGGTTTCAGATCGGGTTGGATCGGGTCGGTTTTTCTGGTTCGGGTCACCTTTGCCAGGTCTAGATATGATCAAGATTTTCATTCTGTTCTAGGATGAGAAATCTGTTAATTGCGGTCAATGTGACCTCTGTTGTGAAAATAACTTTGGAAAACTCTGAAATAGATTTCAATCTGCTACTAGTTCTATATTGTATAATAGTACTTTAGACTTTAAAATCTGGAAAGGGGGATGATATTCCTCTTAGATAGTTAGGTCATGTAATCTGAAACTTGTGTGACTCCTGTTTTTTTCGGTTTTTAATGTCAATGTAGGCATAAGGCATACTATAAAAAAAAACCCATATGATGGCAGTTGAGACTAATGCTAACTTATTTGGGGAGACAGCATTATCCTTTGACAAAGTTAGCTCGCTTCAGTAGGTCTCTATATATATATAATGGTCGTTGTCTGTATGTACAATTCTTTCTCCATTTACTACTTTTATTCTTTCCTACAATAATTAAAAACTTATGTTTTTTTTTATGTATATGTTGGATATAATATTTTTTTTTTAGAAGAGAATATGTTGGATATAAATAAGTAGTATATATGTAGGTCTGTAGACGCAGAGAGCAAGAAAAGAGAAAGAGAGAATGTATCTTGATTGAATAACTCGTTAACTGATTACACAGGAACTGTTTACATATATATAGAGCATAGCTAACAGAACACTAGCTGTCTTAACTAAGACTATCTTGGTCAACATTAGTCAACATTACTAGTTACACTATCATTCCCCTTCAGCTTGGTGGGCAGAACTGAACACCAAGATTGCTTCTGAAAAATTCAAAGGGTTCTGTTGGTAAGCTCTTAGTAAAAACATCAGCGATTTGTCTCTTGGTTGAAATGTTACAGCGTCTGAATGCTTCCAGCAACAACTTTTCCCTAACAAAGTGATAATCAAGTTCCACATGTTTAGTACGAGCATGAAGAATAGGATTCTCAGCAAGGCGAAGAGCACTTTGATTGTCACTGTACAGAACAGGAACATTAGGAGACTGAATCCCAATATCTTTCAGTATGAAGCCAACCCAAGTGATTTCTGATGCTGCTGCAGCCAGTGCCCGATACTCAGCTTCAGCACTGGATCTTGAAACTGTCGGTTGCTTCTTTGAGGCCCATGATACACAGTTGGAACCTAGAAAAACACAGTAGCCTGAGGTTGATCTCCTTGTCAGATTACATCCTGCCCAATCTGCATCAGAGAAGGCTGTCACATTGAGGGAAGATCGATTTGTAATTTTAATTCCAAGGTCTTGCGTTCCTGAAAGATATCTTAGAATACGTTTTACACTCTGTAAGTGCTCAGCTGTTGGTTGATGCATAAACTGGCAAGCAAGGTTAACAGCATGTGAAATGTCCGGTCTGGTGATAGTTAAATACTGCAAAGCCCCAACCAGTTGTCTGTATTCAGTAGGATCTAACAGTGTGTTGTGTTAGAACTTGAATTAAGATCATGCTTGATAGACAGAGGTGTGCGATTGGGTGTAACTCCTACCATGTTTGCTCTCTTTAACAAATCTCTGATATACTTTGTCTGTTTAAGAAAAAGACCATCAGATAATCTGTCAACTTCGATACCAAGGAAAAATCTCAGAGGACCAAGATCTTTAAGAGCACACGCTTTTCCCAGTTGGTCAATCACTCCCCTTAGAAGAGTAGAGTTACTTCCTGTGATTATTATGTCATCGACATAAACTAGCACAATAATGCTTCCAGTGGTAGTATGAAGAGTGAACAGAGAAGTGTCAGCCTTGCTGCACTGAAAACCAATCTGATACAGGAAAGAACTCAACTTATTAAACCATGCCCGTGGAGCTTGTTTAAGTCCATAAAGTGACTTATGAAGTAAACAAACATAATCTGGATGTTCTTTGTCAGTGTAACCAGGAGGCTGATGCATAAAAACCTTTTCAGACAGATCACCATGGAGAAAGGCGTTTTTCACGTCTAACTGCCTGATTTCCCAGCCTTTGATAACAGCAACAGATAACACTAACGAATAGTGGGTGTTTTTGATAACTGGACTAAATGTATCAGTAAAGTCGACACCTGGAACTTGATGAAAACCTTTGGCTACAAGTCGAGCTTTAAGCCTTTCACTGAACCATCAGGATTACGTTTTATTCGAAAAACCCACTTACACCCTACCAGATTAACATTGGGAACAGGTGGAACAAGGGTCCACGTATGATTATGAGCGAGGGCATCCATTTCTTCCTTCATTGCTGCGCACCATGCTGGAGAAGCTAAAGCTTGTCTCACTGTTTTTGGTTCAGTGAGAGCAGCTTCAACAGTGTTGAGTGCTAGAGCACTTTTGGATCTTGTAATCATTGGATGAGTATTGACTGCTTCAGAAGGTGGTACAGTCGCTTCATTGTCATTCTCAGTAGGTGAACCAAGTTGCTCAGTTTCAATTTGAGAGGACTGAGGAATTGAGCCAAGATCAATAACAAGATCAATAGCAGGTGGACTTGTAGGTATAGTAGTTAGTGGTTCAGGTGATCAGGAGTACAGTGTGTAGGTGTGTGTGAGATATATGGAACAACAGACAAAACAGGAGATAAATTTTCGTCTGATGTTTCAGGCTCAGGTGGAATTTCAGGTTCAGACAGGGCTTCAATTTCAGATTCAGGTGGTGCTTCAGTTCAGGGAAAATGGGCTGAGGAATAATAGGCATCTCGATGGAATTTGATGAAGAGACTGGATCGTTTTGTGGAGATAAGGAATTAGAGTCATCAGATGCTGGGAGATTAAACATGTCAAAAGTGATGAGATAAAGATCAGACTGATCAATGTATTATTATCTGATGTGTATAGGGAACAGATGCTCATCAAACACAACATGACGAGAGATGTAAATTTCCTGGTTGGGATATGATAGCATTTATAGCCTTTGTGGAGATTACTATAGCCAATGAACACACACGGCAAAGATCTGGGTTCTAGCTTGTGAGCAGACTTGTATCTGAGAAAAGGAAAGCATCTGCAGCCAAAAGTCCGAAGACATGAATAGTTTGGAGAAGATCCAAACAAGTGATAGAAGGGAGATTGATTGGCTGAATTTGGTGAGGGTAGTCTGTTGATGAGAAATACAGCTGTTAGAAATGCTTCAACCCAGAAAAATAAGGGCATTCCTGCATGAAACAAAAGTGCAAGACCCATTTCAACTATGTGACGGTGTTTCTTTCTGCCACACCGTTTTGCTCAGGAGTATTTGAGGAGGGAGGAGTTGTTGTGTTGTTGTAATATGCCACAGCCTTGCAAGTGAGTACTAAACTGATTGCTAGTGAACTCACTGCCTCCATCACACTGAAAATCTTTATCTTTGCAGAAAACTGTAACTCAACCATGTTTTGAAATCTGATAAAGATGTCATAAAATTGGGATTTCTTCTTCATAGCATAAATCCAAGTAAACCGCGTGCAGTCATCAACAAAAATCACATAGTATTTAAACTTTTGTGAAGAAACAACAGGAGCTGGTCCCCATATATCACAATGAATTTCTGTAAAGACACTACAGAGCGCTTATCATTTATACTGAAAGGGAGCTTACAACTTTTGCTCATCTGACAACTGGAACAGACAGACGGTTCCTTATTCCATTTACTAATCTCAATATGTTGTTTGTTGGCAAGTGTACTTAGAACTCTTGAATTTGGATGTCCCAAGCGTTGATGCCAAATGCTATCTGTAGTTCTTCCTGAGCAACAGCAGAAAGAGCTTGAATGGCATTATTCTGCAAAGCATACAAATTTCCTTGTCTACTGCCTCTGGCTAGAACCTTCTGTGTTGCTCGATCCTTGACAGTGAAACCAGAGTCAATAAACGTCACTGAGCAAAAGTTATCCTGAGTTAATTTGCTCACAGACAATAGATTCTTTTCAGATCAGGAAACAACAAGGACATCATTCAAGGTAGTTTCTCTTCTGTATCAGTTCGGACTGTAGTGTTACCTGAGGCTTTTATTGATAATTGGTTTCCATTACCAACTAACACACATTCATTTCCAGTGTAGGTATTAGGAAGAAGTAGATTACCTGAGTCAGTTAACATGTGATTGGTGGCACCTGAGTCAAGATAATAAGCATCATCCCGTGATTGAATGTGACTGAGTTAAAAGCTTGAGGAGCTTGAGTCTCGGTTGTAACAGGTTTCTTGAAATCAAAGTTCCTTGGTAGGAGTGATCCCACCGATAGAAACAAACAGCTGCAGTGTGATTAGTTTCGACCGCAGATCTGGCACGGATTGGAGACTTCTTGACTTGGAACAGATTGACCTCTTCCAGTAGAATTAGCCTGATTGTAGTACTGAGACTGATTGCGTCCTCTCCCACCATAGAATCGACCTCTACCACGGCCATAGCCTCTTCCTCGATTATTATTTTGATCGCCTCTTGAAACATTAAAAGCCATGGTTACTTCATCAGTCTTTCCACTGTCATCTTTTTCCTCCTTTCCATCATCTCCTTCACGCAGTTCATAATCCTCAAGAGCTCCGATAAACTGCTTAAGAGGGGATAAGGCGCCTTGCTTAACATGATTGAACGTATCATTCGATAACGTTTTCCACATCCCTGTGCTAGCATCAATACCTTGTCATCATCGGGAACAGCTTTCCCGATCGCAGAAAGATTCTCACAGACAAGCTTGAATTCCTTGATGTAATCTTTACAGCCTGATTTTCTCCTAATTTCAAGTTTCGCAGTCTCTGTTTCAGTTGAAACTCACGATCTTTCGTGGATTGAAGAAATTCTTCCTCCAGTTCTTTCCAGATTTCTTGAGCTGTCTTGCAGCCTACTGCAAGACTGACACAATCTTCAGTGAGCGTAGCAATTAGCCAGGTGCGCACCAGAGAATCAGTTTCTGTCCATTTGACGAATTCTGGATTCTCAATCTCTTCTTCACCTTCCTGGATCCTCTTTCTCGGTGGTGTCTTTAACACAAGATCATCGACCTTGACGGACTCCAGTAGATTCAACATTTGCGTTCTCCAGTTGAGGTGTAGTTCTTTTCCCCTTTCAATTTGATTGTTGAGATACTAACGAGTTGATACAGATTAGCCGAAGTTAGCTTCGGATCAAATGAGTTTTTCTTGGTTGCGTTTGCCATTGATGCGAGAGGAATAGAGAGAAAACAATGTCTGTCAAGGCAAAGCTCTGATACCATGTAGACGCAGAGAGCAAGAAAAGAGAAGAAAGAGAGAATGTATTTGAATTGAATAACTCGTTAACTGATTAACAGGAACTGTTTACATATATATAGAGCATAGCTAACAGAACACTAGCTGTCTTAACTAAGACTATCTTGGTCAACATTAGTCAACATTACTAGTTACACTATCAAGGTCATACACAATGGAGTGTAGTAAATGGTTGTGGGGATTGGGATGGCGGGGATGAGTTCACACCCAACCCAAGTGATTAATTATGAACTGGCAGCTGGTAGCCGCCCCCTCCAGTCTGTTTTATGGACGCACGCTTAATTGGCCAATGCGTTAATTTGTAGGAGTAGGGATGATCGCTTCATATTATGCATGCATTAATTGGACGTCAACACTTTTTACACAAGTTTTCTTTCATTAATTTTTAATGTTACACCTCATTTGCTCTCCTTAGAGATATCAATGCTATGTATGGGTTTGGATCCATTTCCTCACCATCTTATCATTACATTAAATATATATATAGATTCGAAAATTCCTCGGTTAAAAACTGTGTATTTTGTTTGCAAACAAAAGGTGGTTGCGGAGAATTGACAAAAATTAAGCCTTCCATTCCCATGCATTTCGAACGAATAATTGCGACTTCCAATATTACAATAATATCATGAATCACGGAATGATTAAGACGACACTAGTTTTGTTTATATTATAGTATCTCCATGTTTAATATAATAATGTAACACCACTACACTCACAGCAAGAGAAACTCGACGTGACAGGAGCATTCAACCACCACTTCCACCATCTGATAATAACAACAAAAACGTACATTATGTCGTGCTAAGTCCTATCGATTATATTATTTCTGTTTTAGTAACATCTTATCTTATCTTATGCAAGCTGTTTAGATAATTGTACGATATGGTTGATCCTCCTCACCATATCAATAAAATAATGTGACAGCTGGTGGTCAACTATATTATACTACTACATACAAAGCACTTTCAATAATTTTCCATTTATGTTTTTTTTATCAATGTTTGGTGGTGTAAGACTATAAGTAGGTAGGTACGTACGTACTCACACGTACTTTCCGGAGAGATATGTTACATTACATATTAAGAGAGAAGAACAAGTACACGTGTGCGCATGCGTAACGCACGCACGGTTAGTTCTTTGTTCATTACATACTGCGGTATTTAAGGGGTGGGTGAGTAGAGAGGATGTCGATTTCGTTACCTATTGTTCGATTCAATGGACGACCAGCTTGGCTATGTAATGTAAGGTTAACGCGTTTACTTTACATACAAATCAATGTATAGATTATTAGGTTCAAGGTGGCCATATATAAATATAACGATCGATATAAAACCGACCGTAATTAAAACCGAACGGGGCCAAAGCAATTGAGGATGTTTTGGTTTAGAGCGGACGACGGTTGCGGATGCGGAGACCAAAGCAATTGAGGATGCATTGCATGCCGCACGAGCAGTGGGTGTTCAATCGTTGCGCCTCTTGTCAGATTGTAAAGCCCTTATACAGTACTGCAGAATGGCACCAATACTACCCTGCTGTCTTCCACAACCACCATCTTAGATCGTATTTTGACAGCGTTAGGCGATTTCTATGATGTTTCTTGGTTTTATATATCTAAGGACGTCAATCTGTTAACGCATAACTTAGCTAACCATGCCCGTACAACGCAATCGACGGGTCCATGGACACCGACGGGGACGTTGTTGACGAAACAGCAAGCTTGTGCCGACCGACACTACTACTAATAATTAACCGTAATTAAAATTTAAAACATTGGTTGCCTCGTCATGTCTCCGTCTGCGTGGACGACGACCCATGCATCGCATGCAATTTGGACCACGACACACGTGCAACAGCAACATCACTCCGTAGGTAGTAGACTAGTGTAGTACACTTTACCCTGACCCTACTCTCCTCTACCTACCTGCAGGCTGCAGCTAGCAAGCTGTGCTATTTGTAGTGTACGTACACGTTTAGTTTGTTTCTAATGAATAATACAGCTAACATATGGCCAACGTGTTTGGTTTGGGTAACGTCTTTTTCCGGGAAAATAATGTACTACTGGGTCTGGGTGGGTCCATATAGTCCATACCCATTCAATAGGCATGTATTATGTACATGTAAACAAATTTGAACAGATGTCAAAGAGACGTATAGACATGGCTTTCGTATTAAAAGGATGGACAAAACTTTTTCTCAAAAAACAAAAAAAAAAGATGGACAAAATCTTTGTCAACATTATTTTGATCCAGATTTGATTGAAATGCACTTGAGAATTGTGTACTATGTTCTTTATATATGGAGTTGTTATAAATAGAGTTGGAGTTGTTGTGCCCATCAATCTGTGGGGTTATTGGGCTTAAACCCAAGCTTGATCGCTAACCCAACCAGCTGTTCAGTTTGCTGGATGTAAAAATTTCCAACTAATATGCCCTCAACCCAACTAACTTTATCTCAGGCCCAACCCAAGGGAGAATATAATCTTTTTTTTAAAACTAAAATTAGAACAAAAAAGTACGGAGTATTAAATTAATTAGGTTTTTAGTTTCTTCAAATCTCTGTCTTTCTTCTTCTGATTAACAGATACATGTTTGTGTGGAAGAGTGCTTCGCCGGTGAGAAACATGAATCAACAGGTCAGTTTTTTTTTGAATAACATTGTGACCATATATTATAACATATAGCAAGCACAAGGGGAAACCTCATGTCAAGCTAGATCCGAATCAAGCATACAAGCCATACTAATATTAGGGGGAACATGCTCCCCCAACCACACCTGATTAGTTTCAAAAAGAGGATTCCCCAAGTTACATATAATCTTGGGCAGGTAATATCATACAGAGGTGACTCTCTTCTAATAATACTAGTGAAAAAAGAAAGAGATCCTCTCACCCTCACGATGTCTTCCCAACTGGCATGGGGTCTTCTGATATCTACCTCATTGAGGATGTCCTCGAAATATTTATCTACTGATTCAATGCAAATGCTATGGCTACCCCGAGATAGCAAGTTCCATGGCAATACTTTTTGCTTTGATATCAGCATACTGCACACTACTGGTGCTGGCAATTCTTCGATTGAAAACAACACTAGGCAAACCGCGATCATCACGTATGAGACCAGCTATGATCCGGTCCCCATAACGACTAGTAAGCATCCCCGTACAAATACTATGATACCCCGACGGGGGAGGATGCCAAATCCTGGAAAAAAAAGAGGGGGAGGAAGCTTTCATTACCGATAGATAAGCTTCAATAAAGGAATTATTTACCTCGACTTCTTTCCACCAGGAAAGCTCTGAATTATGCTTGACTTTGTTCCTCGACGCATATATGACCCAAAGCTTGTTAGCTATTAGAGATAGCTTCTTCACACTCCACACCTCCGCCATCCGAAAGAACCAGTCCATCATTCCATCCACATTATTAGGAATTTCATTCACATCTACCAAACCCCTCCATATTTCTCTAACAGCACAACAATAGAAGAAACAATGGACCAAGTCATCCTTAGCCCCACAGAAGAAACACTTGGACTCACCCCCGATCCGTCTAGCTAGATTATCCTGACAGGGGATAATATTACCCAAAACTTCCAGAGATTAAGTTTACTCTAGGGCAGCAAATGGAACTGGTAAGCTTCTTTCCAATCCTACCAATGGAGAAGGGAGGATTAGAAGAGCTTTCCCCTCCTGCTTCTTTAACCAGGCAGAGATAGGCTGATTTGACTGAGAACTTGTTGTCTTTGGAGAATACCCAGGCCCACTGATTGGAACTATCCAAGTCAGGAGGAGAAAGAGGAAGGGGCCCTCCCTTCCAGGGGTGAGGCCGAGCTCCTTCTCTGAGCAGATCCAATACCGAGGAGATAGACTTCCAGATGGGGCTACCTTTATTGGAAGGGAAGCACTCACATATTACTGTCGGGGTAATAATTAGTTGTTTCATAACTTGAGCTACCAGAGATCCCGGACAAGAGAGTAATCTCCAAAGCTGCTTTACCAAAAGCGCTTTATTAAAATTTTTCCACTTCCCTGAAACCAAGACCCTCCTTGATCCGAAGTGTCACACACCTTAGACCATTTCATCCAGTGGAGGGCTCTTTTATCTGCTTTCCCACTCCACCAGAAGAGGAGAAGGAGAAGTTGAGTTGAGTTTCGCAATAATACCCTTGGGCAGAGCAACAGAGACATGGTATAGTTGGGAATAGACTGGAGAACACTAGACACCAAGACGGATCTAGCTGCTTGTGCCATCGGTTTAGTCCAACTGAGAACCCTCTTGTGGACAGAATCAATAAGATAGGTAAAGAGATCATTTTTTCTTCTACCTATCTTGAGGGGAAGGCCCAAGTATTGGAGAAGCAGGAACCTCTTGGACATTCAGAAGGCTGGAGAGATTGTCTTTTATGTGGGGGGCTAATCTTTTGCTAAAAACCAATTCAGATTTAAGGTGGTTGATTTTGTGGCCGGAGGCTAGGAGGAATTTTGTGAGGATAAGATTCAGGCGGGAGATATTAGTGTGGTTAGCTTTACCAAACAGGAGAAGGTCGTTAGCAAAGGCTAGGTGAGATATGGACGGGCAAAGGGGGGAAAGCTTGATTCCATGAAAATCTCCATTAACTTCAGACTTATTGAGGAAACTAGACAAAACTTCCTGAGCCAAAATAAAAAGGAAGGGAGAGAGGGGGTCTCCTTGTCTAATACCCCTAGTCTGGTCAAAAGAATTACCTGGCTTGCCGTTGATGAGGATAGCACATCTGACAGATCGGACACAGTTCATAACTGGAGTAGTCCAATGAGACGGGAAACCATGGAAAGGAGAACATCCTGGAGGAAGCTCCACTCTAATCTGTCATAGGCCTTGCTAAAATCCAACTTGAGGGCAAAGAACCATTTTTAACCGCTTGATTCTTTTCCAAAAAATGTTGGAGCTCTCCTGCCAGAATGATGTTGTCTGTAATAAGCCTTCCTTTCACAAACCCTGATTGATTGTGCGAGATGAGATGCGGGAGAATATGTTGCACCCTATTAGCCAATGTCTTAGAGGCAATCTTATACACAAAATTACACAGCGCAATCGGTCTGAATTTGTCTATCTCCGTCGCCCCAACCATCTTGGGGATAAGAGTAATAAAATAATCATTCAGGGAAGCGGGGGGGGGGCTGGCCTCTCAGAATAGGCATGACTGCATCAATAATTGATTCCCAATGATATGCCAGAAAGTGATATAGAATTTACCATTGAAGCCATCAGGCCCAGAGCTTTGTTGGCTCCTAATTGTTTCACAGCAGCAATGATTTCCTCTCTGGAATAGGGCTTGCTCAGCTCCGAAATAAAGCTATCACTTAGCCGACCCTCCACCGCACCCAAAAAGTCCCTATCCACCGGGGGTTGGGATGAAGAAAAAGAGATTTTGGTAATACTCTCTAGCAATGACTTCTATCCTCTGCCAAGAATATTGCATAGTATTCCCCGAATCCTGGAGCCCAAAGATCTCTTTGGATCTTTTAATGGAGGAAGCCCTAGCATGGAAGAAGCCCGTATTCCTATCTCCCTCCTTGATCCACTTATCTCTGGATCGCTGTTTCCACCATACTTCCTCCGGAAAGAAAGCAACTCAATTTCCAAAAGGAGCCTCTTTCTATTATTGATAGCTCCCAACGAACTATCACTAATAGAGATATTCCCTAACTCTTTTTTCTTATTTATGATTTTCCATTAATCTTGGAGATAGACCACCCCTTCCATTCACTAAGTTTCCGAGCACATAGATCCAGAGAAGTGGTAATGCTCGGATAATTATTACTCCAAACATCCGTAACTATCTCTTCACACTTGGGGTCCAAACACCAACCATTCTCAAATCTGAAAATTTTTGCTGGGACTCTATGATTACCAAGAACCTGATCAAAAGAGGACAGTGATCAGAAGCTTCACGCGGTAAGTGTTCCACTGAAATATCGGGAAAGGCCTGAAGTCCAGCTGAGGAACAGAACACTCTATCCAATCTACTATGTGAATGGAAATTACCCTCTTGACAATTGGTGAAGGTAGAGCTCTCCCCAAAAAAGCCAATATCATGTAGATCACACTCAATAATAGCTTCTCTAAGGGGGCCATGTGAACTTCTTGTCTAATTCTACCCCCGATCTTCTCAGAGGCATGGAGAATCTGATTGAAGTCACCTGCTATTACCCAGGGTAACGAAGATTGCTTACTCAGGATTCGAAGAAGCTTCCAGGACAGGTGCTTAAGCGACCAATTAGACCATCCGTAAAACCCAGTGTACACAAATTGGAGATCACCAGGAAGGGTCATAACAGCTGACATATGATGCCTAGATTGAGAGAGCACCCTACAACCTAGGACGCTCTTCCACATAAGACATAAACCACCGCTTCTCCCTCTGCTAGAAACCGCTTGGCCATTATACAGAGGGAGATTCCCAAAGAAGGACTCCATATCTAAATCTGACTTATGAGTCTCACTGAGGAATATAATGTCAGGGTTGAGTTTTAGAATCAATCTTGACCCAATAAACTGCCTTGGATTTTCCTAATCCTCTGCAATTTAGAGCTAAACAGCTCATCAGAAACGGAGTCAGTAACCCAAGCCCCAAAGGCTGAATCAAATCAAGAATATATGCCAGAAAAAACACCCGCCTGCACAACCAGCAGTACACGCCAATTGGAGAACCGACCAGCTCGAAGCTGACCAAGTCGACCCCCAGACTTCTGATCAAGGAGGAAAAACGAGACAACCAACCACACCCTTACCGAATCAGAGGACCCTACTCCAAAAATCCAATTGAATCCAACTGAGGGCACTCATCAAAATCCAACAGGAGAGAAACGAACACACCACCCAGAAGAACAATTCCCCTCGAAGGGAAATTGAAGAAACCCGTTCAATACCACCACACCCAGCGAAGATAATCCAATATACTGAACACACATAAAACTTCCGACAGATCCCAACTAGTCCAACCAGATCCAACTACAACCAGACACAAAAATCTGAACAGACCTGAATCGAAACACACAGAGGGGAAACCTGGAGCACCAGTTCAATCTCACCTAATAACACCACCACGTACCATCAATAAACCCCCGAGGGAACAGCGAGCCTCAAGACCAGCTTCAATCCGACTGAACCAGAACTAGGTTATACTTGCAAATCACCGCCAAACAATCCCCTTCAGTACCACCAACCAGTCGTCGAATCGGGACCTACCAGCGCAACCCCTGAAAACGGAAACCACCCAAATCCTCCACTCGAATACCTACTAATCGACGAGGAGAAAGTTCTGCATCCGCACCCGAGGAACGTCGAGGAGGAAGGGAAACGAAGACGAACCGCATACCAGGACCTCCACTGAATCTGGAGAAGAGGATAGGGGATAGTCAAACTTCCAAATAGAGAGGAAGAAGAGACCACCAATCTCTCTGTTTGCACAGAAGAGAAACCAAGAGAACGAAACAAAATTTCGCCTCTGAAATCGCCTCCCCGAGAGCGATATGTACGGACCTACAAAATCTGTTCAATAACAAGTACTGCCTAATCAACAGGTCAGTTTGTTTGCTGTTACAGTAATTCTCGAGTTTTTTCTTTTCAAATCAAAAGTAGTTTTTTAACTTTAACGTGTTCTTGTTTTCTATATTTACATCTAACTTGTTTGGTTAATGATTGATCTTTTAAATCCTCAACTCCAACTATATATATCGTCAATTCAGTTGAAGTTACATCGTTTGGTTGCAGATTAAGGCTTATAGTATTTTAATTCGATTCCAGACAGAAGTCTTATTTTACTACCAGTACAAAAGTAGGGAGCGGAGGAAGCTCCTTTTCAGTTCCAATAGATACAACACACGTTTAAGAGAGCAGACAAATCATACCATCCTACCACTAGCTTTAGTTCTTTTTTAAAAAAAAAAAAATTACAATGTCCACTGGTGGGTTATAGTAGTAATTTACAATATACATCCGGTCCCCCGTCTCTGTATTTCGAAGAAGTATATTGAATATAAAACAATTAAAATTGTGAATTTTAAACATATATTATTAACTACCAAACAGTCTTTTGTGAATTTTATATTGTGGCTCAACAAATCACTGGTACTTAAAAATTCTCAAAAATTCAAAATATTGACTGTTAAGCCACATACCAAATAGATTATTTATCCCGGTGAGATGCATGGAGGAAGTATTCCATGTTAAGCCACATACCAAACAGATTATTTACCCGGGTGGGATCGAAGATAGTTGGACAGATAATAGAAGGGTGGGTGAGAAGACCACACTGTGAAACAAATAGTTGGTAATCCATCATAGGTAAGAGTAAAGACCATGTGCAAACCTTCATGTTAAGTGGTGTCCAACACATACCCATGCCTGATGCTCTTAGCAAACTCCAAATTGATGTAATATGCTGTAAACTCTGATCACGCAGGAAGGGAGTCCTCTTGAAGACTTCTCAATCATCGGGTCCGTCTTTG
The DNA here is from genome assembly GCA_023374045.1 of Limonium bicolor. Classification (NCBI taxonomy): domain Eukaryota; kingdom Viridiplantae; phylum Streptophyta; class Magnoliopsida; order Caryophyllales; family Plumbaginaceae; genus Limonium; species Limonium bicolor. The sequence goes on from CM041781.1 coordinate 275,134,814, forward strand.
AATTGCAAAGAAAGTTGAATCATGCCCAACGTCCGCGAACCAACACAGCATGCATAGTGTTATCTTGTTCAAACTCAACAACAAAAATATTGGCACCTACCTTACAAAATCGGAACTTCCTATAGTCCCCCACCCCCCCCCAAAGCCATTGCAAATATTGGTCACGCAATAAAGAGGCGCTTAAGGGAGTGCGAAGGCAACGGTCATAGATTATCCATGATCCTAGCATGTTAATCACCTTCATAGCTAAACGGTGAGTGATGGCCATATATAAGATTTGAATTTTATGGAGATATTGGGTTAAAAGAGTCAAAGATGGAGGGGCGGTGTAAGGCGAGAAATATCAAAAAATGTCAGAGCCATCCAGTTAAAACTAGATGATTCTCTTACACATGGTCTTTGTGGTAGGGGGAATAGGGTGAGCGACTATGGTGATTAGAGCCTTACAAATATGGAGGAGAAAGGGTACCCATAATTGTGAGCTGGGAGAGGGATGAAGACTAAGAGGTGGAGTGTAAAACTGGGCTGGAGATTTGTGAGAAAGAGATATGGTCACGGTTTCAGAGGGGGGGAAGGAGATTTGTGGTTGTTCCAATGGAAGTGTGCGGCCATGCAAGCCACTGAATCAATGATTAGGATGGATTTTCCTAAAAGCATCGAGAATGGAAAAAGTCAAAGAGGGGGGGGGGGGGGGGGGAGGCAAGGGGAGGGAGTGGGTTCTCCTTAAGACTACATGAAATACCCCACACATTTATTACCTTAATTAATAAGGAACTAATTTAAGTGAAAGTAAATAATCAATAATTAGTCATCTAATGAGCAATATTCATTATGAATATTATTATATAAATGTATAGTTTGAAATGGACACCAAACTATACATAAATCTCTAACCAAATAGAGAACATTATTAAGGAGAAATCAACTCCTAAAACTAATACAACATGTAACACATTAATACATGTGCTAATATCACAAATAAAGTGATAGGATTATATAAAATATTTTATATAGTCAAACCAAACTATTGGTACACACAAAATCTTATATACATATATATATATATATACACATTAAAACAAGAAATAACACATGTTACCACCTAACACATAAAACAGGTCCATTATACACCCCATTAATGTCACACATTAATGTAAAAAAGTGGAAAATCCTTTCCCTCCATTTATGTAGCAGCCGGCCCTACAAGAGGATAGAGAAGAAGGAAATGAAATGTTGAAATGTAAAAATAAACAAGGGAGTACAAGCAAGTACAACCTAGACATAAAGTAATGTTACTTTCTACCAACTAGCATCATTCTTCCTTACCTTCTCCTTACAATTCTTGGCATAACCATCCCTTTTCTTTCTCTCCTTGCGTACACATAACCTTCTCCTTCCTCTATTCATCTTCAAGCTCCAGCCCAAGCTCCAAGTTCATCTTTTAACGGCAAAGTAAGCTACAAGCTCTAAAACTCCATTTTCTTCCATTTTTATGGGCCTTCTTCCATGGTCCTCCTTCTCATCTGATTTTATTCTTCATCCAAGGCATAAATCCTATTCTTTAATACCTTCATTTTCAGTAATAGCAACCCAAGGAGCTAGGAGCACACCATTGAAGCTTAAGGTAAGAAAACAGCCTTAAGCACATTTTCCCTTCCTTGTTATGTCAGAAAATGCCGCTCTTTTTCACACCGTTTCTACACCATTTTGTACACCAAATTAGGTGTGTGCATCCCCTCTTCTTGAGCCAAAGATCTCCTCCAAAGCACTCCCTTATGGGCTTCAAACAAGGTAAAAACCGTGGGCTTCTCATGGTTTTTTAAGCTTCTTCTTTCCTTGTTCTTTCCATGAAAATAAACTCATCTCTTCCTCCACTAGATAGCCGAGTATAGGGCTTAAGATTCCACCAAAATCTTCAAGGTAAAAGCTCTCTCTTTAAGTTTAAAGTCCATGCCTTAAAACTCTCCTAATTAATCTCCTTGTTAAAGTTGTTAACTTAATCTTTCTTTATGTTTCAAATGGTGGCCAAATGGTCTTGTTTTACCTTTAAATTTCCGTGAGATTTGGGGCTGTTTTCCAAGGAGAAAATCAAGTCTTAAGAGGTAAATTTACTAAGTCAAATCTTAAGAGCTAAACTAGTGTTTTAACCTTGATTTCATGATCAAACCTAATCTAAGGTTTATGTGTAAATAGTGCCGAGAGGGGGAAGGATGGTGTGGACTTCCTTGTGATTTAAAAACCATGTAAGTGTGTTTAAACACCTTAAGTGCTTTGAAGTTTATTTTGTTGTAAAATCAATTAGGGCCAAAACTTATAGGAGTGTGTGGATTAATTAATCATAAATGTGTATAAAATCATGGTTAAATGTTTGGTTAGTGAACTTAAGTGTTAATGACTTATTTAAAGTCAAGTTATCGTTGAATGTGAAAGAAAAGTGATATAAAAAGGTCAAGAATAAATCTAGCAAAAGCTGTGGGGAATAGTATGTATTTGAGACACTTTAATGTCATTTTATGGTTAAGTTTGTATTGTGCTTAAGGCCATGTGTCTATGCCATTTTATTAGGGCATTTAAAGTTTTAAATATTAATTATTAAGTTTTTGGGATGATAATGTAGATTATATAAAATCTGGTGCTAAATGTAATTCTAGTGGAAATAATCACTTAGGAACATTTTAGATAAATATTGATGAATTTAGGTGTTACAGTATAAGGTCACAATTTAATTTAGGGAAAATTCACGAGATACCCCTGTTTTCTTTTGTAATTCACAATATACCCCTGTGATTTTGTAATTCAACTTTAAACATGCTTAAATGTTGTCCAAAATTGATGAAACTTTACATGGACGATGCTAAAATGTTATATTTTGGTCCAATATCAAATTTGAAGTTTTTTATGCTCACATGTGACCTGTGGAACCCAATGAACAATCACATATTCATTAGGTCCCACAGGTCACATGTGAGCTTAAAAAGCTTCAAATTTGATATTGGACCAAAATATAACATTTTAGCATCGTCCAAAAGACTTATTGGGTCAAATATAATTAAATAAAGTATAGGGTGCTAGACATTTAATAAAGCCGTGAGGTTTGTTTGGAAATTATAAAAACATAAAATATTAATTTTATAAAATTGAAGTACTTAAATGTAAAACTTGAGAAGTAATCGGGGCCAATTCGAAAATTATATAAGTATGGGTTAAAGGAGTATTTTGGGTGGTCAACCTTGGCCACATGTGAGATTTGACCAAATCAAAATAATAGGATTAGTTATTTTAGTAATTTAAAGAAATATTAAGTTAAAAAATAACAATTATGAAAAGAATTAGTGCATTGTATAATTTCTGAAAAATAAGGGGTTGAGAATGAATTATAAAGACCTTAGGGGTCTGTTTGAATTATTTGATAAATTTTGGGTTGGTTTGGTGATTTAATGAATTAAGGAGTATAATATAGTTTAAATATTAAAATGAAACATTTATAAAACTTATAGGGTTAATATGTATATATCAAAAATTTGGGATGGAAATAGTATTAGAACAGCCTAGGGGTGTGTTCGAAATTTAGGAAATTATTTGGATATTTTTTGAAATTAAATAAGTTAATATGTATAATATAAAGTTTTAGTATTAAATTATAAGTTTATAAAATGAAGAGGGACAATATGTAATTAAAGAAAGTGGTGTGTGAAAAGAAGAAATCTTGAAAGAAATACTAAGTGTTGTTCGTTATATGTAACAAAGTTTGAAACTTTGGGTTATAAATTAAATAAGGTTAGAAATGTAACACTATAATATTTAGGGAGATTTTGTAAATAATCAAAGTTAACGAGGAAATTTAGGAATTCAAAAAAGATATGGGCCGGTTTGAATTAATGTAAATATGGGTTGAATATAATGTAAAGTTCAAAATGATATAATGACATTAGTAAAGGACTTAATATGGTATAAGTATACCTTATAAACAAACACATAAAATAACGAGATCTACATGGAAATTTGGGAAGTATAGATATGGATAGAAACCTTATGAATAAGGAACATAATGATGTATAAAATACATTGTATACCATAAGGATAAATTCCTAATAAGAGATTTGTGAATGAATGGCATAAATAAATAAAGGTGTACTTTACATGCAATAATTAATTAACTCATTCTGAAAAACCTTATAATTCACATAATATGAATTATGACATAAGGTGAAAAATATAAGTGATTGGTTAGTCACATAAGATTAAAATGGAAATATATGAGGTGGAAATATAATTACAAGTGTTGTAATATAAGGTAGTAAAGATTGAGCAATAAATATGGAGTATAACGAACATTGACTCGGACATTGGCCAAGCAAAGTAAATTGACCAAATGGTTAAGTTGACCAATACATAAATGATATGTATTAAATGTTAGGATAAACTTAGTCAAGTAAAATATAGTAACAAACTATATAAATAAAAAATAACTATATATGCGTGAATCAATAATATATGTATAGGTGCGTATTAAATTATACAAAGGCAAATAACCTTGATGAATAACATGGGATATAAGAATTGAATCCCTAAGTAATAGAGATATACGATACTGATGAGCATTATACTCCTACAACTATAGAGTATAATCCAATCCCGAGAAACAATGAAAGCTCGAACGACGTTAATAACAATTAAAGGGGTTGAGAACGGGATTGATCTAAGGCGTCAGTCAACACAAGACGACTTAAAGTAAAACGTAGAAATTAACACTCGGTGTTAAATAATTCCATATCCTAGTCGCTAGAGTGCTTGAGCGGGTGACGGTCACGGGGTCGGAGTCTACTAGATTGGAAGACGTATCACTGGTGAATGGTATGTGACTGTGTGGTCTGAACGCCTTAAGGGTTTCCTCGGGTTCTAACAAATTGTGTGTTTAAATGCTAAGAATAATATGTTATGCAAGTATTGTGTATATGTTTATATGCGTTGACCGTCAAAACGTTTATTGATTGTGCACGAACGTCAATCGGACAAGTGATACCCATTATCACTCAACTTGTGTGTGGACTGTTAGGAGGAAACTCTGGGTGCTAACTTGAGGGTGTTAACTACTCCTAAAACACTAAGTGAGATACTTGATTAGAGACCCGGTGTTAAGCGTCTCTTGAGCGATGACTCGAACTGAAACATCACTAGAAGACTTCAGGTATATGTGTAAGACCTGAGAGGCATCAAATAAATGTGTTCTATATACTCAAGGAGAATAATTAAAATACTCAAGCAAATGAGAATCTTATCATTTAATGAAAAATGTGTTTAGTAAATCTTGGGCCACGTATGTTCCAGCACGTTACGCACAGTGATCACTAAAAGGAACTCCAATGAGTGACTTTCGTTATGTTAATCTAACGAGCCGCGATACGATCGCTAGTTGGAGTGTGCTACCGTTGGCACCATGGATTCGGCTGCACGGATGTCTACCACGTAGATAAGTAAGTCTTATCCACTGGTAGTATGGTATAGCACTATGGTCCAAATTATTAAAGTATGAGATTAACGGGGAATTGTCTTTAATATGACACCCGACGATTGGTGAGGATTGATAGAAGCGGGGCTTCTAATGATGGATATTGACCAAAGAGATACAATTTCTTAATTCAGCTATCTTGTATCCTTATTAGGATTAAAGTGGATGATTGTTTGTAAATTTTGTGACGATTATGAATTTTTATGTGATAATTGTGAAATACCCCAAACTAATAAAATATGATAAATATCTATCACATTGATTAAGGCCTAAAACATGCTTAAAAGTCAATGAGAACAACGTGGTCAACACAAAGCAAGATGTTGCACCTTTGACTGTGTAAGGTAAATAAATACCCAAAGAACTTCTTAGGACTAAAACCTTGTCCTAAGCTTATTAACACTTACTAAAAAATATTCAATTGTTGGACAACACTCCAACCCAAAGAACAGGCATTTACATGCTTCAAGGCAAGAAGGGCAAAAATGTGCTCTAAAAACCTTACGGTCTAATGACCTCTAAATGATATAAAATGGATACATGATCAAACTATCATGTAAGGAACACAAAAAAAACCGTTCTCAAAGAAAAACCAAGCTCAGAAACACCTGCAACACAAAATGTGCACTAAAACACCTTAAAGCACGTTTGTGTAATTGCCTTCTAAATGGTTTTTAATGGGCTTAAAGGTCATAATTACCTTTAAATATGATAATAAAACATATTATATATATTAGGAATTTAATTCCAGAAATTACAAATTTTTACAAATTTATATAAAATATTAATAAAACCTAAAAGGGGGCCCGTTTGAGTCAACATTGACTAAGAATGGTCAAGAGGTCAAAGTTGACCCCTTGGACTACATGAGTTCGACAAGCCACAAGAAAGGGAGCCTATTTTGCCATGCAAGCACAAAAGACAAGCCTCCAACACCACCATAAATTAAGGGACTACTTTTACCTTTTTAATACTTTAGTCTATTTATCACACTTATTGGCTCCTTGATTGATTCAGCCTTCCAAAAAACGTGTAAGAGAATCACTCAGCCCCTCCAATAACCGATGCCACTCATACTTGGTGACTCATCAAACACTAATTACATTAAACAAAGCAAAAATGAGTATTAAGGCAAATTTGACATAATTCTCATTTGCCTTGCTTCCCAACCGAGACAAGGCCTCTCCATCCTCTCTTGGCTTCTCCAAGTCGTGGCTAACACACCAAGAACATAGAAGAACACCTTGATACCTAGGTAAGCTTAATTAGTCATTTTATGTTCAATTTCTTCACAAATCTTTCCTCTTTCGGTGGATCTAAGCATCAACCATTTCCATCCATGGATCTAGGTTTTTTGGAGGTTAAATTAAGGGGGAATCTCGGCCTTAACAAGGGAAGAAGGTGGAGAAAGCTAAACTTGTTCTTAAGGTACAAAATGTGCTTTAAGCACTTATCTTTTGATTCTCTTTAGATCCGGTTGTAAAACCTGTTCTCCTAGCCTTATAATCTTCTTCTTAACATAATTATTCAGTGGATCTATCAAGAGCTTCAAGGTATAGCCAGATCCAAGCCAAAAACACCATTTTGGCATTTTAAACAAGGTAAAAATTGGCCATCTTCGAATCTAAGTTAAACCGGTTTTAAGCCTTGGTTTAGTAGCTCTTTTGATGCTCTTTACCTTCTGTAAATTTAGGCCGAAGACCATCCATACTCACCTTGGTATTCTAAGGTAAATCTTACCTTGAAATATACATTAAAACACTTCTTATGGTTAGATCTTGCTTGGAGACTAACTGTCTTAATTGCTGTTTGAAAACATGTAAAAGAAGCTTTGGAAAAATAATCCTAAGCTGGCCGAAATCTAACAAGGCCTTATCTAGGCAAAAACAAGGTATAAATCACTTAAACCTTCACTTGGTATATTAATATGTAATTATACATATGTGTATAATTTGTGCCGTGAGTGAACATGGTTAATAAGGTCTTATTTTGACCTTAGGTGATTAAGGAATGGTTTAATAAATTTATCTAAGTAATTAATTAACATAATTGTCAAATTTAAGACATTATGTGGAAAATTGGTAAATATTGAAAAGATATGGTGAGGGCCGAAAGTTTAATGCATTTTTGGACATTTATGTGTAATTTATTTTATAAGCCAATGTTTGTAATAAGGCCATGTATTTTAGGCCATTTTATTTATGCATTTATAAGCTTTTAATTAAGTTTAGGTGCTAAATATGCATTACCGCATATTATTGGGGTCTTAGGTGTAATTAAATTAAATTTGGGGGCTATAAAAGAATAAAGCCAAAAATTAGAAGTTTAAATGAGTTTATATAAAAATTATAAGATTTTATAAAGTTTTGGTGGTTAAATGGTAATTTCTAAAAATTATGGGTGCAAACCGTAATTATTAGGAATTAATGGTCAAGGAAATATTAAGGAGGTCAACCTTGACCATATGGTAGGTTTTGACCAAATTAGATAAGTTAAATAACTTATTTAAGGTTTTATAATAAGATAAGTATTTAATTGTAACAATTTTATAACATATGTGGTGAATATGTTATTACCGAAAATAAAGGGTGTATAATGGTATTATAAACACCCATGGGCTATTAGGAATTTTTAGGAATTTATTGGGTTGGTTTTGGAATTAAGATAAACTATATATGTATAATATATAGTTATTATGTCATTATGACACTTTGGAGAAATATAGGTGGTGGAATTATAAATACCGAAAGTATATGGGTTAATAAGGATATTTATAACCCTTTGGTGAAATTTGGTGATTTTAGAATTATAAAAGAGTATTTATTAAGATATGTGTATAATATATAGTTTTAATGATATGATAAAACTATATGTTATAAATTGGGCCTAATGGAAATATAAAATATATATTGAGGTCTGTTCGGTTATTAAATAAAATAACCATAGGTTATACTCTTTTATAAGTTAAAAATGTTATATTAAATGGTATATATAACATGGTATAAATAATGTGGTGATTTTGTAAATAAAGGAAACTATGGTTTATGGAAAAGAATGAGGTTTAATATATGTGCCTATGCGGCAATATATAATAGTTTTGTATAAAGACTATAGGTTAAATTAAAGGAGATAAAAATATCATACTATATGATATTAGTATATGGTATAACATTACATAATGTTATGTGGTCAAAATAGAATTAAAATAAAGATAGGTGTTGTACCGAATTATTAAAGATTGGAAAATGAATTTTAGACTAAGGTCTACAATGTTATAAATGTTATAACATTATATGGGATTAATGTGGTTTTAAATGGAATTAATACAAGTAGGGATATTCACATTAAATAATGTGACAACTATAAATAAATGGATTTATTAACTAAGGTATTTATGGAATAAACCTTAGGAGTTGTAATTATACAACATAAAATGTTACATAATATTAGGATAATAATCTTGATATAAGTTGTATAATATAATACAACTAATGGGAATGATCATCTAATATAAGATGATAAAATGTAACATATAATATAAGAGTTTATTAAACTCACGAAATTTACCTACGTGGTAAATATATACATACACAAGAATAATGTATAAGGATGAGTATTATGGTTGGAGACCATATAATATAATGGTGGTGGTTATTACAAAAAATAGTTACAAACTATAAGTTACGAGTTTTTGAATGCAAACATTATACGCTAAAGATAATGGGTAATATAATACAATGTATTATAATGGATGGTGGGAAAATGATACAATATGAAGATAATACAATGTAATATAATCATGCATGCATACATGCAACTATAGGTTATGTACCTAAATTTAATGGTGGATAAGATCAAAGAAATATAATGAATTAAACTTAACAGTCGAAATGTTTAGACATACGAGTTTTAGTAACAAAGCCGACCGGTTTGGGGAAACCCGTAACAAATAACTGTAGAAGACGGGGATGAACTGTCGGGGTTACTTGTTATTCGGAGATACCGGATGTGGTTAGTCATGGAGACTGACTTATAGTTTTAATACTGTTTAGATCATACTTCAGACAAGGACGCTTGACGAGCTAGTGGTCTACACTGCGCATCCTAGGTCTTGGTGAACGGTATGTAAAGGGGTTTGATCCGAGTTGTCCTAAGGAAGCTCCTTGGGCTCGGATTTGGTTGATATAACTTGTGTGTTATGTGTGTGGAATACATGTATGTGCTTAAGTGTTACTGCATTAATTATTTATGCACGAGCGTCCTACGGGACTAACACTACGTCGACTATAGATCGACTTATATAAACATACATATACGTTAATGTGATGACATGACAGTTACTTGATATAATACCATAGTATTAATATTAAGTATATGGTAACCTAAGTAAAACACTTAGGAGCGAGTCACGACATTGTCGGTCTCTAGAGCATGGACCTCGAACATGAATATAACCTAGATTACTTCTAGGTATGCGTGAGACCCATTGGGCAGCTAATTAATAATTATTCTCCATAAGACTAAGAGCGTATCTTAAATATTATGAGAGAGAGATGGTACGAGTTGAGGTGAGGAATCCCGGTAGTTTACGAACTACTTGGTTGCGCAGTTGTGATCACTGAGGGGTACCCGATCGGGTTCCGCTCCAGGTTATACCCAACGAGCCCAAACTGGATCGTGGGTCAGGTGGCTATGGCCTTTATATGGACGTCTTACGAGACATAAGAGAATAGTCAGGGGCCTCCGGACCTCTGGCGAAGTGAACACCTTTGTGTGTACGGGAGGACTACTGTCCATGGTGAGGTTATAGGGTTGTCCTAACATGACGCCCAACTGGTATTAATTAAACATGGTTTGGATGGATGGGGCCTTAAAGGCCAAATTAAATTAACTATGGAAACTGTACGCTACGGCGATTGTACATTGTACATATGGATGGGGCCTTGAAGGCCAAATTAAATTAAATTAATAAAGGATGGCATACGCTACGGCGATTGTACATTGTACATTATACTGTTATTACTCGATACGTTCGATATACAATTGTTGTTTGAGATATTAAATGAATGTTTGGATTGGATAGATGATTAAATGTTTATGAATATTTGGATGGATGATTATGTATATTATACGTGTATACTACAGTATTGATTATAACTGTAAAATGGAAAGGCATGAAACCAATCTAATAATAAGATGGTTAAAATGACTAAGTGACCATTAGGGTCCAGGCCCGGCATACTCAGCGTCTATCGCTGATACTACACCATTACAGGTTGTTGATTATTGTCGAAGCCGAAGAGCGGGAACAGGGTAATTGGAGTTCTACTTTAATTATTACTGCACATGGGGTTTGTCTACATGGAAATGAGGATGGTGCATTGTATTATGGTAAGGTTATGTATATTCAGGATTGGGTAGACGCCCACTTGTCGATGTTTAAGGTTTATAGACTTAGTATGATGTATAGGAGTTTCTCGTTATCATGGCGGTTAGCAGTTTGTTTATGTTGGAAGTTGGATGTAGTTTGGCTTCGTTGCTCGCATGGGCGAGTAATGGCCGGTGACACCCGAGTGAGTATTGTATTGTTTTTAATTCTTCCGCTGTAAGACGTTTTATTTGTTGCTACGTGAGAGATTATTACGTGATTATGGAGAGGGGTGTTACAAAAGTGGTATCAGAGCGGAGTACCGCTCTGATGACGAGAAAATAGGTTAAGACAGTGAGCTTAGGACTTGAGAAATTACGGGAAACGGTTGTGAGGTACAAGACGACTCGTCTTAAAAGATATTGTGTCTAGTAACACAAATTGCGTGATAGGTTAGCCTTTAAGGCAATTCAATATCTACTAGTTGTGTACGGTAATTTACCGAGTATTTATGTGACATACTGTACTACAGATGCTGGGGGAACTAGAGGGCGTGGTATTGGCAGAGGTGGAGGCGGTGACCCCGTGATTCCAGGTGTTGCTGAGACGATTGCTGCTGTTCTTGCACAGTTGGGAACTCAAATTGGAGGAGCACCAGCCCACCCGCCACAGCCCAGGGAAACGAACTGGCTGAAGTCAGTTAGCGAGACCCGACCACCTACGTATTCAGGGGAGCCAGACCCCGTAGCCTTGGAGCGATTCATAGTTGAACATGAGAAAGCCTACGAAGCTTTACAAGTACTGCCAACCAGAAGGTTGTCATTGCTGCTTTCCATCTGAAGGATGCAGCCAGCACTTGGTGGAGGTTGGTCAAGGACCATCACCTGGCTACGCCCGACTTTTCGTGGGCTGCCTTTGTAGAGTTGCTGAGGGGGAAGTACTACCCAGCTCATCTTAAGCAGAAGAAGCGTCATGAGTTCGAGACATTATCTCAGGGAGGTCTGACCGTGGATGAGTATTACGCTCGATTCATTGGTCTGCTGGACTTCATCCCGGTGTTGATTACTCAGAGACCGTGAAGGTCGAGAAGTTCCGGGGGGGATTGTTGTTTCGCATCCAGATGGCCATGGGTGCTACCCTCTACACTACCATCCTGGAGTGTTATGATGCTGCCTCGAGGAAGGAGCTAATGCTCCAGACTCGGGAAGAGACTTCGGGGCCAAGAAGAGAAAGAACCTGAGGGAGAGTCTGAGGGTGGAGGAGCATCTCCAGGCGATGGCCAGAAGAAGGGAAAGAAATTCTTCCAGAAGAAAGGGCAGCAGGGTCACCAGGGAGCGAAGGGGAAAGAGCCCGTCCTTCGGTTGACCGGCCCAGCTATAGATGCTCAGCATCTGAGATCTGCACCTCCTAAGGGTGAGAACACCTATCTCTTGAATTCAATTGTGACCTTAACCTTTATATCATCAGATTGTAACTTAAACTAAATGATACCATCAGGCACCAGACAGCCCCAGTGCCATTTCTATTGTAAGCGTTGTGGGAAGGATCATCCTGGGGTCGACTGCAATGGCCGTAAAGTTGAATGTCGGTGTTGCAAGAAAGAGGGCCACCGGGAGTTCGAGTGCTGGATGAACCCAGAGAGCCGTAATTACAGGCCACCAAGGAATACTCAGAAGACCTCAGTTGGAGGATCTGAAGTACCACGAGGCGGTCAGGATGGCCAGACATCTATTGATGCTGGAGCCCAGAGAGGCAAGGGAGCAGATAGGGCATGAGTACCCTGAACTCCATGAGACCGCTGGTGGAAGACTTTTGCTTACTATGTTGTGTACTTACCTTGGATGTTAGACCGAGATATGTTATAAATATGTGGGAGTGTGTCATGACCACTTGTCTTTTGTGTATGACTTTGATACTAGTTATGTGGACTCGATGCGAGTAACCTTGGAACCTTGACGAATAATATATGTGAACATGATGTTAAAGCTTACATTATCATGTAGCCCATACTCGACGACGCAGAGTCAATGAGACCGGTAATTGTTGAAGCAGAATTTCTACCTGCATGGCGCACTTGCTGTTGCAAGCGCTATGACAAGTAAACCACTGAAATTTCCATCTGCCTTGCGCACTTGATAGAGCAAGTGCTGCTACTGCAACTGCAACTACTTTTTAGTCTTTTATTATATATATACCAAAAAAAATGTGTTTTCAAACTTTTTCAAACAGACCCTAAGATTAGAAACTTATACAACCTTGGGAAGACCGTTAGTCCGACCACTGCTACTGGAGAAACTACACAGCCATTGTGATTGTAAACCACACCAGTCTAATTGTTCGAGAATTTTCAGACATGGCTTATTAGCCAAATACCATCAGTGTATACCCGCATTTAATGCTAATCACTACTAGTGATAAATGTTTAGTCCAAGTGGACAAGCATACCCTTTGTTGATGCACCACCGTCAGTGAGGATGGTTGGGAAGTGAAGAGCCAAGTTGCTCAAGCTATTATGCAATCTGCAATACATCCAATTAAACAGATAAGGGAATGAGTATGAACTATGGATGAGATGTGATCATGATAAACAGGGAGAAAAGGAATATATGTTGTACTCAATGAGACCAAAATAGGAAGAACCAAGTTTGCTAAATATAGCACAAATTTTACTTACAAGCCGGCGTTATGGTTTATGGCTTATGATACGAATTACCACTGATGCCATTAAGGCAATAGCACTTATTACAAGATAACTGTAACTGAACCAAAAGGAAAAAAAAAGAGAAAAAGAAGAGAAAAGAAAAAAAAAGGGATATCCATCAAAAGGGAGATTGACAACAGAATACTTCACAATACCCGTGTGACAGACATTACCAGTTTACTAAACGAGACATGGGATGACCGCACTCCGATAGGAGCATGTGGGCCTGACAGACTTATTTATGAGTTAGTTGGGTAAGTAGTAATGTATCAGTACGGTACCCCATGCAAGTAGACAAGTAGTGTTAGGAACGAGAAGTAGTCAACTCCATACTACGGACAGTAAGACAGATTACCTCGAAGATGGACGAGAAGAGCCGCAGTTAAAACAACGGGCTAGATAAATCAAGAACTTTCAACACAACAGAGCAGTAAACAGTATACAGTGAAGACAGGGAAACCTTTCAAGGACATGAACACTAAGGAAAGAAACAGGAAAACCCATTATGCATGAATTATATGTAGAATTCTCATAAGGATCAAGCAAATTCTTGCAATCCAGAGGAAATCTACCAGATGATATGGACATAAACGCGTGACTACGCAAGGAAAAGACAAAGCTATAAGTAGCAGATACCTTAAGCAAGGAACAGTGGATGTGGAATGTACCACTCAGGATAATTCGCACATCTTATCTGTTTGACTCATGAGATATTAGCTGCTGAGAGTTTACGCCTCTGCACTCTGTAGGACTGAGTGTTTTGGTATTGCACTTGTACAGTTATTAATCTAGTGGGAATACAGGAAGATGTAATGGATATCAACACGAGTGTGTATTATTAAAAAAAACTACAACAGTGTGTTACTCCGGAACAAGACCACTTGGAGACACGGATGACAAGCTTTATCTCTGTGGACATATAGGCTGGTACGTCTTAGTATTACAAAGACAAGTGCAAAGAGCACTAAGTACTAACAGTAGCCAATGTCATATTACACCTCAAGCTGAAGATCAGTGAGAGAAGACACACGCATGTATGCTAGTGATCCAAACGAGAGGATACACAACAATAGAAAAAGAGGCAAATTGAGCCTATGTTCATGGGTCTGCACCTCAATACGGAGCGAGTGGGCCCATTAGAACGAACTTGAGAGAGAGCACAAATAGTACAGTGCCTCACCCTTTATGTATTGTGGAGCCCAGAAGGGCTAGAGTCATACCCGTCTCTCTGATATGAGGATAATCCACGAGTTGGTGAACTCTTTGAGAGCCAAGTATCCAGCGCTTCTTGTTGAGCGGCTGTTGTATACTTGTAGGGTACGGGGGTGTAACCCTTTTTAAGAGGGGTAGAGCCTCTTGGCTGTGCACATGTGTGCACTAAGTTTTGTTTGTTTCGTATGCATTGCATACAAAGAATTGGTGGTGTGCGGGGCATACGAGGTTTGTTTGTTTAGTATGCATGGCATACAGTGAATTGTTTCGTATGCATGGCATACAGTGAATTGGTTTTGTTGGTTATGGTTGGTACGCGGGGCGTGCGTTGTTTGGTTTGTTTGTGTGTGATGTGCACTTGTATGTATGTATCTTATGAGATACCTGTTTGAATGTTGTAATTACACCCATGTGTAATACTTTTCTTATGCTACTTGTGATATATATATTTATATTGCTTTATAGAATGATTCATATGGTATCGCCTAGATATGAAATGAATCATTAGATGTGGAATGTGGAACGATGGTATGTTATGGACACCTCGGGGAGGTTGTCAGGGTTTGTAGAACTGATAGGAAATGATGGTGCTGATGGATCACCTATATCCATATATGATTGAACTAACGCCACAAAGTGATGGCTATGTGCTGTATAGGCACAATACGATGTGTGTAAATGATATATCACATAGATATACATTATGGGAATAATGGGTAGTTATACATTTATATACTTACCTATTTGATTAAGCGACTTCGGGACGAAGTCTTTTTAGGGGGGTAGATTGAAATACCCCAAACTAATAAAATATGGATTAAATATCTAATCACATTGATTAAGGCCTAAACATGCCTTAAAAGTCAACTGAGAACAACAGTGGTCAACACAAAGCAAGATGTTGCACCTTTTGACTGTGTAGGGTAAATAAATATCCAAATGAACTTCTAGGACCTAAAACCTTGTACTAAGCTTATTAACACATTATAAACATATTACAATTGTTGGAAAACACTCCAACACAAAGAACAGGCATTTACATGCTTCAAGGTCAAGAAGGGCAAAAATGTGCTCTAAGAAAACCTTAAAGGTCTAATGACCTCTAAATGATATAAAATTGGATACCATGATCAAATATAATGTAAGGAACACAAAAAAACCGTTCTCAAAGAAAACCAAGCTCAGAAACACCTTGCAACACAAAATGTGCACTAAAACACCTTAAAGCACGTTTTCGTGTAATTGCCTTCTAAATTGGTTTTTAATGGGCTTAAAGGTCATAATTACCTTTAAATATAATATATCATATTATATCATATTAGGAATTTAATTCCAGAAATTTACAAATTTTTACAAATTTAATATTAAAATATTAATAAAACCCTAATAAGGGGCCCGTTTGAGTCAACATTGACTAAGAATGGTCAAGAGGTCAAAGTTTGACCCCTTGGACCACATGAGGTAGACAACCACAAGCAAGGGAGCCTATTTTTGCCACTTGCAAGCACAAAAGACAAACCTCCAACACCACTCCATAAATTAAGGGACTACTTTTACCTTTTTAATACTTTAGTCTATTTATCACACTTATTGGCTCCTTGATTGATTCAGCCTTCCAAAAAACGTGTAAGAGACTCACTCAGCCCCTCAAATAACCGATGCCACTCATACTTGGTGACTCATCAAACACTAATTACATTAAACAAAGCAAAAATGAGTATTAAGGCAAATTTGACCTAATCTCTCATTTGCCTTGCTTCCCAACGAGACAAGGCCTCTCCATCCTCTTTGGCTTCTCCAAGTCGTGGCTAACACACCAAGAACATAGAAGAACACCTTGATACCTAGGTAAGCTTAATTAGTCATTTTATGTTCAATTTCTTCACAAATCTTTCCTCTTTCGGTGGATCTAAGCATCAACCATTTCCATCCATGGATCTAGGTTGTTTTGGAGGTTAAATGAAGGAGGAATATCGGCCTTAACAAGGGAAGAAGGTGGAGAAAGCTAAACTTGTTCTTAAGGTACAAAAATGTGCTTTAAGCACTTATCTTTTGATTCTCTTTAGATCCGGTTGTAAAACCTGTTCTCCTAGCCTTATAATCTTCTTCTTAACACTTATTCAGTGGATCTATCAAGAGCTTCAAGGTATAGCCAGATCCAAGCCAAAAACACCATTTTTGGCATTTTAAACAAGGTAAAAATTGGCCATCTTCGAATCTAAGTTAAACCGGTTTTAAGCCTTGGTTTAGTAGCTCTTTTGATGCTCTTTACCTTCTGTAAATTTAGGCCGAAGACCATCCATACTCACCTTGGTATTCTAAGGTAAATCTTACCTTGAAATATACATTAAAACACTTCTTATGGTTAGATCTTGCTTGGAGACTAACTATGTCTTAATTGCTGTTTGAAAACATGTAAAAGAAGCTTTGGAAAAATAATCCTAAGCTGGCCGAAATCAAACAAGGCCTTATCTAGGCAAAAACAAGGTATAAATCACTTAAACCTTCACTTGGTATATTAATATGTAATTATACATATGTGTATAATTTGTGCCGTGAGTGAACATGGTTAATAAGGTCTTATTTTGACCTTAGGTGATTAAGGAATGGTTTAATAAATTTATCTAAGTAATTAATTAACATAATTGTCAAATTTAAGACATTATGTGGAAAATTGGTAAATATTGAAAAGATATGGTGAGGGCCAAAAGTTTAATGCATTTTTGGACATTTATGTGTAATTTATTTTATAAGCCAATGTTTGTAATAAGGCCATGTATTTTAGGCCATTTTATTTATGCATTTATAAGCTTTTAATTAAGTTTAGGTGCTAAATATGCATTACCGCATATTATTGGGGTCTTAGGTGTAATTAAATTAAATTTGGGGGCTATAAAAGAATAAAGCCAAAAATTAGAGGTTTAAATGAGTTTATATAAAAATTATAAGATTTTATAAAGTTTTGGTGGTTAAATGGTAATTTCTAAAAATTATGGGTGCAAACCGTAATTATTAGGAATTAATGGTCAAGGAAATATTAAGGAGGTCAACCTTGACCATATGGTAGGTTTTGACCAAATTAGATAAGTTAAATAACTTATTTAAGGTTTTATAATAAGATAAGTATTTAATTGTAACAATTTTATAACATATGTGGTGAATTGTTATTACCGAAAATAAAGGGTGTATAATGGTATTATAAACACCCATGGGCTATTAGGAATTTTAGGAATTTATTGGGTTGGTTTTGGAATTAAGATAAACTATATGTATAATATATAGTTATTATGTCATTATGACACTTTGGAGAAATATAGGTGGTGGAATTATAAATACCGAAAGTATATGGGTTAATAAGGATATTTATAACCCTTTGGTGAAATTTGGTGATTTTTAGAATTATAAAAGAGTATTTATTAAGATATGTGTATAATATATAGTTTTAATGATATGATAAAACTATATGTTATAAATTGGGCCTAATGGAAATATAAAATATATTGAGGTCTGTTCGGTTATTAAATAAATAACCATAGGTTATACTCTTTTATAAGTTAAAAATGTTATATAAATGGTATATATAACATGGTAAATAATGTGGTGATTTTGTAAATAAAGGAAACTATGGTTTATGGAAAAGAATGAGGTTTAATATATGTGCCTATGCGGCAATATATAATAGTTTTGTATAAAGACTATAGGTTATAAATTAAAGGAGATAAAAATATCATACTATATGATATTAGTATATGGTATAACATTACATAATGTTATGTGGTCAAAATAGAATTAAAATAAAGATAGGTGTTGTACCGAATTATTAAAGATTGGAAAATGAATTTTAGACTAAGGTCTACAATGTTATAAATGTTATAACATTATATGGGATTAATGTGGTTTTAAATGGAATTAATACAAGTAGGGATATTCACATTAAATAATGTGACAACTATAAATAAATGGGATTTATTAACTAAGGTATTTATGGAATAAACCTTAGGAGTTGTAATTATACAACATAAAATGTTACATAATATTAGGATAATAATCTTGATATAAGTTGTATAATATAATACAACTAATGGGAATGATCATCTAATATAAGATGATAAAATGTAACATATAATATAAGAGTTTATTAAACTCACGAAATTTACCTACGTGGTAAATATATACATACACAAGAATAATGTATATAAGGATGAGTATATATTATGGTTGGAGACCATATAATATAATGGTGGTGGTTATTACAAAAAATAGTTACAAACTATAAGTTACGAGTTTTTGAATGCAAACATTATACGCTAAAGATAATGGGTAATATAATACAATGTATTATAATGGATGGTGGGAAAATGATACAATATGAAGATAATACAATGTAATATAATCATGCATGCATACATGCAACTATAGGTTATGTACCTAAATTTAATGGTGGATAAGATCAAAGAAATATAATGAATTAAACTTAACAGTCGAAATGTTTAGACATACGAGTTTTAGTAACAAAGCCGACCGGTTTGGGGAAACCCGTAACAAATAACTGTAGAAGACGGGGATGAACTGTCGGGGTTACTTGTTATTCGGAGATACCGGATGTGGTTAGTCATGGAGACTGACTTATAGTTTTAATACTGTTTAGATCATACTTCAGACAAGGACGCTTGACGAGCTAGTGGTCTACACTGCGCATCCTAGGTCTTGGTGAACGGTATGTAAAGGGGTTTGATCCGAGTTGTCCTAAGGAAGCTCCTTGGGCTCGGATTTGGTTGATATAACTTGTGTGGAATACATGTATGTGCTTAAGTGTTACTGCATTAATTATTTATGCACGAGCGTCCTACGGGGCTAACACTACGTCGACTATAGATCGACTTATATAAACATACATATACGTTAATGTGATGACATGACGGTTACTTGATATAATACCATAGTATTAATATTAAGTATATGGTAACCTAAGTAAAACACTTAGGAGCGAGTCACGACATTGTCGGTCTCTAGAGCATGGATCTCGAACATGAATATCACCTAGATTACTTCTAGGTATGCGTGAGACCCATTGGGCAGCTAATTTGTAACACCCCAACGTTAATCCTATGCTTGCCGTCTAATCGTCCTACTAATCCTACGAGTTCGCAGCGGAATTATTATATACTTACTACGGCGGGTGAAACAATGCCGCTAACCGCCCATACGGCTAGCTAGGCTACTAATACTTACAGTCACGGTCTGATGAACATAACGTACCGAGCTACTAAATTACTTGCCAAAATACCCATACACCAAATACTTACATCAATGGATCACCGAGTATTAGAGTATATTCGATTACCTCATTTCTAAGTTCCAAAAGAAGAATGAGTTCTAAGGCTACCATCTATACCAATTCCCATCCTATCAAAATCCAAAAAGGTGACCCCATGGTACACGGCTGACCAAAAGCTATAGCCATGTACTACTTAGTACACCATCATAATCCAGTGTTTACATTCCAAAAGAAGATAAAAGAAATGAACTAGGTCTTCACATCTTCATCCCTAGCGGTACCTGTCGTTGTGTAGTAAAAATGGTGCCCCAAGGGGCTCAGCAAGCGCTGCGTATAAACTCCGCATATACCGCGTGCTAGCTAGGGCACGCCGACTATTTGACGTCCACTAAACATGTGTTCCTTTATTTCATACATACCTGCTTTCATACATCATACATGCTATACAATTCATTACACAATTCAAGGCAACAATATCATAGCATACATCTCACTTACCTTCACAAGGTTAGCCAAATTATGCATCCGGGTTAATCGAATGCTTTACTCTTTTACTCATTACTTACTTTTTTCTACTTACAATTACTTACCTTCAATTACTTACTACTCATTCTACTTACTTATTATACTCAAGTTAGTCGTCGGACCTCCGGCCCTGGGGACTACGCCGTCCCACCTCCGGGATTTACTTGACTCACCAATCCGGATGCTACCCACTTAAGGGATTTGGGCCGCGACCAGTTTAAGAGTCAGGAATTGGAGCCAACCTCTCGTGACTCCGCATCCTCAGCGTGGCCGAAACTATACGGACTTCTACTCATTCCAATTTAATTACCATTTAAGTTAGGATGGTTAGTTTGTTAGGAATAAGTTAGAAGTCCAAACACAATAATAAACGGTCACAATACAATACATCATACATACACACATTCATATTCATCCAAAATTTCATGAATTATACAACTAAGATTTAAGAAAATATTCACAACATACAACACTACATATGCACAAGTATGCATATTAACTCCGATTCGTGCATTTATCTTATTTGGTGATCAATTAGCGCAAACACACAATCAGAGTAACAAGATAGCATACGGGGCATGAGGAATCCATACCGTTCACCGTTGTACGTACTTCCAAACGTCCTCCGGTGTCACAAATCAAGTCCTATTATATACATACAATTAAATGATCATTTACCTATCATCAGCTTAACTCCTACTTACTATGTCCTTACACTTCTTACACTACACTTTACTTATTATTTTCATTACTTAAGTTCACTTTCTTACTTAACTTTGGCATGCTTCCATACATGTACAGATATATATATATGTAGGTATATACATATATATATATTAGGTAGATATATATATATATATATGTAGGTATATACATATATA
Source organism: Limonium bicolor (assembly GCA_023374045.1). Taxonomy (NCBI): domain Eukaryota; kingdom Viridiplantae; phylum Streptophyta; class Magnoliopsida; order Caryophyllales; family Plumbaginaceae; genus Limonium; species Limonium bicolor. The sequence continues at coordinate 275,156,288 of CM041781.1, forward strand.
TATACATATTATTTAATTTTAATAATTTTTTTTTTGACCGGACCGGACTTGCGACCGACCTTGCAAGTCCGGTCCATTCCAGTAGATTCAGATTACCGAATCCTTCTGGCCCCGACCGAACTTGGCAAGGTCCGGTCCAAGGTCGGTCCATTCCAGTTAAGTTTTGGTTTCGAAATTATGGAGTCGGACGACCTTGCATGTCCGGTCCCAAGGTCGGTCCATTCCAGTAGTTTTGCACAGGTGAATTTTAGTCCGACCGACCTTGCAAGTCCGGTCGCAAGGTCGGTCCATTCAGTAGCTTACCTGACGCGTAAATTTTGTGTCGACCGACCTTGCAAGTTCCGGTCGCAAGGTCGGTCCATTCCAGTAGGTACAGACGGGAGAATTTTCTAGTCCGACCGAACTTGCAAGTCCGGTCGCAAGTCCGGTCGATTCCAGAAGCTTTCCCGTCTTTGTAAATCTGGGCTCGACCGACCTTGCAAGTTCGGTCCCAAGGTCGGTCCGCCCCAGTATTTGCATTTTAATTTCTGTTTTCAGTCCTTCTTTACCCATTATTTCCCCATTGTTCCTACACTTAATCCCACATGTTTTAACACTAATTAAACCTCTTAATACACCCTAGTCCACTCCTTAACTCTTTACACAATTCTATACTAATTCACTCACATAATTTTTCCCAAGTTTCTCACAACACTCACCTAGCTTCTTCTCTAGTTGCATTATGCTACAGATTTTAACACTAACACTCTCCATCTACACCCCTCTCCTAATGTCATTTCTAACACCTCTAATACATTACAACTACATTAACTATCTCTCCCCATCCTCCCTCTATCTATCTATCTCAAAATCTGTTACAACTTACATCATTCACCTAGTTTAAAATTCACTAAGTGTTCTAATCCTAGGCAAATTTTGCCATAGTCTCCCCTATAACTTTATACTCTCACCACATGTTCTAGTTCACATTTCAACACTTATCCCACCTGTTTCAATAGACATTAATATACAAGCTCCCATACACAACTACCAAACTAAAACAACACTTAAAATTTCCTGCACTCAACAACTCAATCCCAATCTGTTTTCAATAAGTTTTACACATCTTTTAAAGCTTCAAAATACTTAATTCTCCTACACATTACACTACTAATACAACATTTCCATTACTCATTTCAAACTACCAAAAACTGTTACATATATATATATATACCAAGTTACACAAAAGAGTATTCTTACCTTGTTTTTCTTCTAGATTTTCTTTCTTCTTCTTTCTCCTTCCTTCTCTCTCTCTCTACCGGTTTGTAGTCTCAATTCCTCTAACACTACCAACATTTATATACATGCTTCAATACTAAACCAACACTAAATCTTATTTAAGCTTTAATGTACATTCTAGGGTTTAGGAGTTTCATTACCTTGCAAGGGTTTAAAACACTTGGAGTAGCTCAAGAATGATTTCCACCCTTTCAAAGATGCCAAAACCGGCTGGGCACAAAGGAGACACAAGAGTTTAGCTCGAATTTCGTTTTGCCTTTGAGGCTAGAAAAAGATGGAGTTTTTGAAGATGTTTTTACCTTAATAGAACAAGGAGAAGGAGGGCCTTCTAATGGTGGTGTTGAAGCTCCAAATGGGGTATACCCATAAAATCGAAAGTTGTTGTTTTTGGATTTTGGAAGGATGAAAATGTAGCTCTTGATGAGAGGATTACAATGGTGGTGTTTTTATAATTTTTGGAAGAGTTTGGAGGGAGTTACAAGGGAGAGAAGTGAGGTTTTTGGGCTTTGCTTTCTCCATGTTATCGGTCAAGAGGAGAAAAAAAATAGAGAGGGGGATGAGTTCACGTGAGAGAGAGGGAATGGGTAGAGAGAGAGAGAGAATGTGAGAGTGAGGGTAGTTACTTTTGTTTTTAATTTTTTGTCTTTGTATAAAAGAGAGTTAGAGTGTGTGGGTGGGGGAATAAAATCGGACAGCACCAGACCCACAAGGGTTTTAAAATTTTTTTACATATTGGACACATAAGTTTGTGCTATTTATACTTCTACCCCACAACTTCCCGTTTTTGACAGTTTTTACTAATCTCTCGTTTTATTGATTTTATTGGTCCTAAAGCTTCACTAATATTTATTAATGATTATTTAGTTGACCAAGATTGTTACGAGTCTATTTGACCCGCTTAAAGACACGTTTTCCCGGTTACCTCGAAAAACGTGCTTTAAGGTTCGGTAATGCTTTTAATCCATTTTAAGGATCCGTTTTCTTCGGGATTTGTTCCCTTGATTATTTATACTTAATTAAGCTTCTAAATTACTTATTAGCCTAATTAATCACTATTTTTAATTACGGGGTATTTCAATCTACCCCCCTTAAGAAACTTTGCCCTCAAAGTTGCTCAAGGTTAATGGTTTAGTAATTCTACTCATTAGGCAAACCAATTGCACTAATGTGTCTTACTACCACCTATGAGGTTTACTTCATTCCACATTACAAGCATACACATTCAAGCATCGTTCATTCACAATCGCAATTCACATGCATACCATTCACATTACGCAATACAACATTACCATTCACAATACACATACACATACATCATCATCATACAACGTACAAATACATTACACATACACACATTACACATACATACACATACCAATTCACTTACACTACATGTGCCATACAAAATCTATTACAATACCTACACACTAAGCAATGCTTACCCCGAAGCAATGCAAAAGCAAAAGGGCTCTACCCCCCTTAAAAGGGGTACGACCCGTACCCGTATTTCTAAATACTAGACTCTCTAGTCTATGAATAGCTGTGGGTACTTAGCCTTCATGGCATCTTCCAACTCCCATGTCGATTCTTCGACATCATGGTTGACCATAGGACCTTCACCATTCGTATAGACTTATGGCGAGTGTCTCTGGTCTTCCTATCAAGGATTCTCACTGGGGTTTCGACATATCGCATGTTTGGCTCAATGGATAAGTGCTCGGGCTCCAACACATGAGAAGGATCAGCAATATACTTCTTGAGTTGTGACACATGAAATACATCATGGACACGCCCCAAGTCCTCAGGTAGTGCTAACCTGTAGGCTACGGATCCAACTCTTTCGGTGATAGTGTACGGCCCTACAAACTTTGGGCTTAGCTTGCCCTTCTGACCAAATCTGAAGACACCCTTCATAGGTGAAACTCGCAAGAACACTTGGTCGCCCACGGCGAACTCAAGGTCGTGTCGTCTCACATCCGCATAGGATTTCTGTCTATCTTGGGCTGCCTTCATGTTAGCTCGGATTTGTTGCACTTCGGCTTGACTTGCTCAAGATACTCCGGTCCTATTATGACCGCTTCACTTGACTCATCCCAACACAAGGGTGTACGGCAAGGTCTACCGTATAGAGCTTGGAAAGGCGACATCTTAATCGAGGCGTGATAACTATTATTATACGAGAACTCGATAAGATGAAGCTTATCTAACCAACTCCCCTGAAAGTCCAAGGCACATGCCCGAAGCATGTCCTCCAGTGTCTGGATGGTCCTTTCTGTCTGACCGTCGGTTGAGGATGGAAGGCGGTACTCAACTTCAATTCTGTACCCAACGCTTCCCTTGTAGCTCTCCAGTATCTCGAAAGAAATCTGGTGTCGCGGTCAGATACTATAGTCTTAGGGACTCCGTGGTGTCTGATAATCTCCTTATCAAAAAGCTCAGCTAGCTTTACTACCTTCCAGGTGTCCTTCATCGGTATGAATCTGGCAACCTTGGTAAGGCGATCTACTACAACCCAGATCATGTTGAGTCCTCCCCTAGCAGGTGGGAGTCCTACAACAAAATCCATGGAGATATCATGAAATTTCCACTCCGGAACTGGCATAGATTGTACCATTCCGCCCGGTCTACGGTGTTCAAATTTTACCTTCTGGCATGTCAAGCATCTCAATACAAATTCTGTCACATCTGATTTCATTCCAGACCACCAGAAGTACCTCTTCATGTCTTTGTACATCTTGGAGGCTCCCGGATGGACTGACAATGGAACAGTGTGACTCTCGCAGGATGCGATCCCTTAGCTCAGCATTGCTTCGGGGGACGCATAGCCTGCCATTCAACCGAATCAAACCATCTTCATGTAGCTTAAAATCATACTTTTTCTTCTCAAAGTACCATTCTCGATCTTGTGTCTGATTTCGGTTAGGTAAGGGTCGCTCAACTGAGCGTCTCGCACCTCGTCAACCAAGCTAGAAGAAGCGAGTAGCGAATGGAGCGAGTGTGCTCGACGGCTCAGGGCGTCGGCTACAATGTTTGCCTTCCCTTCCTTATACTGCAGTTGATGTCATAGTCTGAAAGAAATTCCATCCATCTTCTCTGTCTCAAGATTCAGTTCTTTCTGTGTGAATACATACTGTAAGCTCTTATGGTCGGAGTAGATGGTGATGCTTACCCCATAGAGATAGTGTCGCCATATCTTCAAGGCGAAGACAATGGCTCCTAACTCTAAGTCGTGAGTCGGGTAATTCTCCTCATGTTTTTCAGCTGGCGGGAGGCATAAGCAACAACCTTGCCATGCTGCATGAGTACGCATCCCATTCCTTTGCCTGATGCATCACAGTACCTCAAATCCCTCTGTGCCCTCTGGAAGAGTAAGGACGGGCGCTGAGGTCAATGAGTCTTTCAGTTTCTGAAATGATAGCTCGCACTCGTGTGTCCATACAAACGGTGCATCTTTCTTCATCATGTAGTCATGGGCTTAGCGACTTTCGAGAAGTCCCTTACAAATCTCCGGTAGTAACCGGCTAGACCAAGAAAGCTCCTAATGTCGGTAACAGTCTTGGGTCTAGGCCATGATCGTACAGCTTCTACCTTAGAAGGGTCAACCGAGATACCGCGCTCGAGATGACATGTCCAAGGAATGATACCTGATCAAGCCAAAACTCGCATTTGGAGAACTTCGCATAAAGCTGGTTCTCGCGCAGTGTCTCAAGCACTTTCCTCAATGGGATTTCATGTTCCTCTGGTGATTTGGAATATACAAGGATGTCGTCGATGAAGACCACAACCGAAGTGTCCAACTGCTCACTGAATAGTCGATTCATGAGGTCCATGAATTTTGCCGGTGCGTTTGACAAACCGAATGGCATCACTGTGAATTCATAGTGGCCATATCTGGTACGGAATGCCGTTTTCTCAATGTCTTGCTCTTTGATTGCAATCTGATGATACCCTGAACGGAGGTCGATCTTGGAGAAGACTGAGGCTCCTTTCAACTGGTCGAATAGGTCGTCGATACGTGGTAGTGGGTATTTGTTTTTGACTGTGACCGCATTCAGCTCGCGGTAGTCAATGCAAAGTCGGAGGCTACCGTCCTTCTTCTTCACGAAGAGGACCGGTGCTCCCCAGGGTGATACGCTCGGGCGTATAAACCCTTTGTCTAGAAGGTCTCTTAACTGTTCTTTCAATTCGGTCATCTCTGCTGGTGCCATGCGGTACGGTGCCCTGGCAATGGGACCGGTACCTGGCAATAGATCAATTTCGAATTCCACTGCTCTCGGTGGTGGCATGCCGGGTAGCTCCTTAGGGAATACATCGGGATACTCGGATACAATGGGTACTTCATCACTGAACTCTGGATCTCGCTCCAGGTCTTGTACATAACAAAGATACACCTCTTGGCCCTTTCTGAGCTCCCGGTACATAGCCATGGCAGATATAAGTGTGGTCGAAGGCTCTCTCGGTCTGGCGGTAAGATACGGTAACCCCAGAAGGACTCTTGAGCAGCAAACGATGCTCGGCGCAGAGGATTCTACCCTTGTGCCGCTCCAACCAATTCATCCCAATGATTACGTCGAATCCCAATCCATTGAATTCGATGAAGGAAATGGGAAACGATTCGCCTTTGATTTGGATTGTGGCTGATTGAATACTTGGTGCACTTTACTCGCTCCTTCGATGGGAGAGTAACCATGAAGTTCGGTAGCTCATCCGCATCTAGCTTCAACCTCTTCACAAAGGATGGTGATACGAAAGTGTGAGAGGCGCCGGAGTCGAATAACACATTGGCATCAATGCCATTTACTGGGAAGGTTCCCGTTAGAATGGTGCCGCTCTTGCCGGCTTGTGCTTCGGTGAGGATGCTCAGGTTACCTTCGGTACCGAGTCCACAACCTATTGGATTCACAATTGGATAAGTATTGATGGGGACACAAGTGGAATTAAATCAACACTGCTCTTTATTGATAAACCAACCATCATACATACCGTGTCTCTAATACACGTTACTAATAGATTACATGATACTAGGAATTTAATACTTTCTAAAGGTAAGGTTCAGGCGTCCTGGTTTCATGTGTGTGGCATTGATTATTGCCGGCGGTGCCGTATTCAACTTGATCTTGTTGATCCCGTGATACAGCATCTAGAGTTTCCACCCATGATTAGGACATCTCCTGATCTCAATACCAGTTTCTGTGCGAGGTCCACACGCTTCTGCTCGCTATACAGGAATACGGCGTCATCACCAATGGACCAAGACACTACGGGCACTCCTTGTTCAAGAGATTCCGCTGTCTCGTCCTTGTCTTGGTGTAACCCAAGTCGTCCTTCTTTCTCATAGAAGTTGACGATACAGAGATCCGCTTCAAGTGCGGGGATCGGTTCAGGTTCACATTGTTGTGCAAGTTCTACTGCTTGAGTGATGAGTGTCTGAAACTCTGGTGGTATTGTCGGTGGCGTCGCTCCGTCTTGTGTTCGTGTCTCCTGGTATGTCTAGGTATAAGGATTCCAGTCCTTTCCCAAGCACATCATCTTCAGCTTCATCTTCGCTCCACCGGGGAATTCGGGTGTGTAAAATCCACCTTGACCCGTTCCTAGCTCGTTGCATCGTCGAATGATTGAGATTTGCGCTTCGGGTGTCAGGTATCCCTTTAATAAGATCATACCTGGTCGGATGACCTGACACTGTTTGTTGGTGTAGTCGTGGTTGGTGATGTCGATCTCTTCTGATTCAAGTTTACCGGTATCGGGTAACAGATACTAAAGCTTCCTATGGTTACAAATTTCATCTACGGTGAGTACTAGTTTCAACTACTTCATTTCATGCTTAATATACACTTCATTTATTTACTCATGCATTCACTCATACAGTTACTCTACTAGGCATGCTATTTCAAGGATTAAAGGTTTAGATGATTACCTGGGCCGGATTTCGAACCGGACCCATCACGGTCAATCACATGCAGAACAGGCTGCCTCTGAGGTGCGCCCCTCTGAGGGCCCCGGGATCCCTGTCCCTGTGGTGCCTGCTGGTCCGGTGCATCGCCAGATGCCACCTCCTTGCCCTCTCTCTGCTTGTAGCTTTGGAAGGTTCCCCTCGGCTTTCCATTCTCTGGGCACTTGTTAGCTGTGTGTCCCAGCTTCTGGCAATTATAGCATTTGATTTCTCTCCCGTAACAGTCCTTACCAGGATGGTCCTGGTTGCACTTTCTGCACACATAGGTGCGGCCATCGGAGAAGGTTTTGGCGACACCGGAGCTAGAACCTGAGGTTAGAGGGTTAGCACATGTGTGCGTGGATATACTAGATATGATACTTATACGAATACAAATTGGATTAGGAATTTACCCTTTGGTGGGTGTGATCTCAGTGGCTTTGCTGCCACCGGTGCAGAATAACCAAGCTGAAGAAGCTCAGCTGGTTTGCCCTGCTCAGCATGGGCACTGCTCTCACCCTGGGATTTCTTTTGGGATTACTGAAAGAAATTCCCTTTCTTCTTTTTCCAGCTCTTCCCCTGGTTCTGCTCCTCAGTGCTGGTGTTTTTGTTGTTAGCTTTGCGCTTCAGCGCGGTCTCTTCATCCCTTAACTGGCAAGTGATCTCAACGCGAGAAGCCGCGTGATAACACTCCTGAAATCTCAGGTATTAGCCGGGATTCTCATTTAAGGAGGAATAAAGAAAGATTCAAGGAATTCAAGGAATTTAAGGAATTGAAATGATACTAAGGGTTAACCGTTATTTACCTGAAGGGTGGTAAATCTGGTGTAGCCCATACCGTACCGAAGGCGATGGCTCAGACCGCCATAGAAGCGATCGACCAACACCTGGCCGGTGTATCCTAGATCGGGGAGAAGACGGAGAATGGAGGTGAAGGTGCAGTAGTACTCATCGACAGTCATCTTGTTTGTCATCTTTAAGGCGTCCAGTTCTAGCCTTTTCTTGGTTTTGACATGTTGGGGTAGTATTTGGAACGGAGGAGTGATGCGAAAGAATCCCAATCGAATGTGGGGTCGCTGACATGCTCGTGCTTCACCAGCTTCCACCAATCCATAGCAGCATCCTTTAGGTAGTAAGCAGCAACTCTGACTCGAACTCCAGCAGGAGCTTCGAGTGTTTCGAAAGCCGTCTCCATCTCGGAGATGTAGGCCTCGAGCTTAGCCGGATCACTCTCGCCCCTAAAGCAGGGAGGGCGGAGCTCCGCTACGGCTTTTACCCAGTTCTTCTCTGGGTGGCGGGGGAGGGATTGGCCCCGTTTGAGTTTGTTGGTTTTGTTGGGATTGTTGTACAGCTTGGATTACTTGAGGTAGCATCTGCGCTACCGTGGCGGCGACGATCTCAGCTATCGTCTGCGCGCCGGGTCCGTCATTGCCCCCTCCTCTGGGGCGACCTGGACCTCTGCCTGACATCTGAATATTTAACAGTTACGTTAGGCTTTGCAAGATATGACTCAAAGGTCTTGGAATTTAAGCAAGGTATCGTTCATAAGAACGTTAAGGGTATCCGTTGTTAACAACGGTAGTTCCTAGTTAGGTTTCTAAGTATCCGTCTTAAGACGGTTGAAATCCTAACTCGGTAATCCCCTATGCTCGGTACTAGGACATCAGAGCGTAACTACGCTCTGATACCACTTTTTGTAACACCCCAACCGTTAATCCTATGCTTTGTCTAATCGTCCTACTAATCCTACGAGTTCGCAGCGGAATTATTACATACTTACTACGGCGGGTGAAACAATGCCGCTAACCGCCCATACGGCTAGCTAGGCTACTAATACTTACAGTCACGGTCTGATGAACATAACGTACCGAGCTACTAAATTACTTGCCAAAATACCATACACCAAATACTTACATCAATGGATCACCGAGTATTAGAGTATATTCGATTACATCATTTCTAAGTTCCAAAAGAATGAGTTTCTAAGGCTACTCATCTATACCAATCCCATCCTATCAAAATCCAAAAAGGTGTACCCCATGGTACACCGGCTAACCAAAAGCTATAGCCATGTACTACTTAGTACACCCATCATAATCCAGTGTTTACATTCCAAAAAGAAGATAAAAGAAATGAAACTAGGTCTTCACATCTTCATCCCTCGCGGGTACCTGCGTGTAGTAAAAATGGTGCCCCAAGGGGCTCAGCAAACGCTGCATATAGACTCCGCATATACCGCGTGCTAGCTAGGGCACGCCGACTATTTGACGTCCACTAAACATGCTGTTCATTTATTTCATACATACATGCTTTTCATACATCATACATGCTATACAATTCATTACACAATTCAAGGCAACAATATCATAGCATACATCTCACTTACCTTCACAAGGTTAGCCAAATTATGCAGGGTTAATCGGAATGCTTTACTCTTTTACTCATTACTTACTTTTTCTTACTTACAATTACTTACTTCAATTACTTTACTTACTCATTCTTACTTACTTACTTATACTCAAGTTAAGTCGTCGGGACCTCCGGCCCTGGGGACTACGCCGTCCCACCTCCGGGATTTACTTGACTCACCAATCCGGGATGCTACCCACTTAAGGGATTTGGGCCGCGGACCAGTTTAAGAGTCAGGAATTGGAGCCAACCTCTCGTGACTCCGCATCCTCACGCGTGGCCGAAACTATATCGGACTTCTACTCATTCCAATTTAATTACCATTTAAGTTAGGATGGTTAGTTTGTTAGGAATAAGTTAGAAGTCCAAACACATAATAAACGGTCACATACAATACATACATACATACACACATTCATATCATCCAAACATTTCATGAATTATACAAACTAAGATTTAAGAAAATATTCACAACATACAACACTACATATTCACAAGTATGCATATTAACTCCGATTCGTGCATTTATCTTATTTGGTGATCAATTAGCACACAACACACAAATCAGAGTAACCAAGATAGCATACGGGGCATGAGGAATCCATACCGTTCACCGTTGTACGTTTCCAAACGTCCCCGGTGTCACAAATCAAGTCCTATTATATACATACAATTGAATGATTAATTTACCTATCATCAACTTAACTCCTACTTACTATGTCCTTACTTCTTACACTACACTTTACTTACTTATTTTTCATTACTTAAGTTACTTTCTTACTTAACTTTGGCATACTTCATACATGTACATATATATATATATGTAGGTATAACATATATAATAATATTAAATTTAAATAATTTTTTTTTGACCGGACCGGACTTGCGACCGACCTTGCAAGTCCGGTCCATTCCAGTAGCTCAGATTACCGAAATCCTTCTGGCCGACCGACCTTGCAAGTCCGGTCGCAAGGTCGGTCCATTCCAGTAAGTTTTGGTTTCGAAATTCTGGAGTCGACCGACCTTGCATGTCCGGTCCCAAGGTCGGTCCATTCCAGTAAGTTTTGCTACAGGCGAATTTTAGCCCGACCGACCTTGCAAGTCCGGTCGCAAGGTCGGTCATTCCAGTAGCTTACCTGACGGAAAATTTTTGTGTCGACCGACCTTGCAAGTCCGGTCGCAAGGTCGGTCCATTCCAGTAGGTTACAGACGGGAGAATTTTCTAGTCCGACCGAACTTGCAAGTCCGGTCGCAAGTCCGGTCGATTCCAGAAGCTTTCCCGTCTTTGTAAATCTGGGCTCGACCGACCTTGCAAGTTCGGTCCCAAGGTCGGTCCGCCCCAGTATTTGCATTTTAATTTCTGTTTTCAGTCCTTCTTCTTACCCATTATTTCCCCATTGTTCCTACACTTAATCCCACATGTTTTAACACTAATTAAACCTCTTAATACACCCTAGTCCACTCCTTAACTCTTTACACAATTCTATACTAATTCACTCACATAATTTTTCCCAAGTTTCTCACAACACTCACTAGCTTTTCTCTAGTTGCATTATGCTACAGATTTTAACACTAACACTCTCCATCTACAACTCCCTCTCCTAATGTCATTTCTAACACCTCTAATACATTACAACTACATTAACTATCTCTCCCATCCTCCCTCTATCTATCTATCTCAAAATCTGTTACAACTTACATCATTCACCTAGTTTAAAATTCACTAAGTGTTCTAATCCTAGGCAAATTTTGCCATAGTCTCCCCTATAACTTTATACTCTCACCACATGCTAGTTCACATTTCAACACTATCCCACCTGTTTCAATAGACATTAATATACAAGCCCATACACAACTACCAAACTAAAACAACACTTAAAATTTCCTGCACTAACAACAATCCCAATCGTTTTCAATAAGTTTTACACATCTTTTAAAGCTTCAAAATACTTATATTCTCCTACACATTACTACTAATACATTACCATTTCCATTACTCATTTCAAACTACCAAAAACTGTTAAATATTATATACCAAGTTACACAAAAGAGTATTCTTACCTTGTTTTCTTCTAGATTTTCTTTCTTCTTCTTTCTCCTTCCTTCCTTCTCTCTACCGGTTTGTAGTCTCAATCCTCTAACACTACCAACATTTATATACATGCTTCAATACTAAACCAACACTAAATCTTATTTAAGCTTTTAATGTACATTCTAGGGTTTAGGAGTTTCATTACCTTGCAAGGGTTTATAAAACACTTGGAGTAGCTCAAGAATGATCTTTCCACCCTTTCAAAAGATGCCAAAAACCGGCTGGGCACAAGAGGAGCACACAAGAGTTTTAGCTCGAATTTCGTTTTGCCTTTGAGGCTAGAAAAAGATGGAGTTTTGAAGATGTTTTTACCTTAATAGAACAAGGAGAAAGGAGGGCCTTCTAATGGTGGTGTTGAAGCTCCAAATGGGGTATACCCATAAAATCGAAAGTTGTTGTTTTTGGATTTTGGAAGGATGAAAATGTAGCTCTTGATGAGAGGATTACAATGGTGGTGTTTTTATAATTTTTGGAAGAGTTTGGAGGGAGTTACAAGGGAGAGAAGTAGAGGTTTTTAGTGGCTCTTTGCTTTCTCCATTGTTATCGGTCAAGAGGAGAAAAAAAATAGAGAGGAGGAAGATGAGTTCACGTGAGAGAGGAAGAGGGAATGGGTAGAGGAGAGAGAGAATGTGTGAGTGTGAGAGTAAGGTAGTTACTTTTGCCTTTTTAAATTTCTTTGTCCTTTGTGAATAAAAGAGAGTTAAGAGTGTGTGTGGGTGGGGGAATAAAATCGGACAGCACCAGACCCACAAGGGTTTTGGAAAATTCTTTTTACATTATTGGACACATAAGTTTGTGCTATTTATACTTCTACCCCACAACTTCCCGTTTTTGACAGTTTTTACTAATCTCTCGTTTTATTGATTTTATTGGTCCTAAAGCTTCACTAATATTTATTAATGATTATTAGTTGACCAAGATTGTTACGAGTCTATTTGACCCGCTTAAAGACACGTTTTCCCGGTTACCTCGAAAAAACGTGCTTTAAGGTTCGGTAATGCTTTTAATCCATTTTTAAGGATCCGTTTCCTTCGGGATTTATTCCTTGTGATTATTTATACTTAATTAAGCTTCTAAATTATTTATTAGCCTAATTAATCACTATTTTTAATTACGGGGTATTTCATAATTAATAATTATTCTCCATAAGACTAAGAGCGTATCTTAAACATTATGAGAGAGAGATGGTACGAGTTGAGGTGAGGAATCCCGGTAGTTTACAAACTACTTGGTTACGCAGTTGTGATCACTAAGGGGTACCCGATCGGGTTCCGCTCCAGGTTATACCCAACGAGCCCAAATGGATATGGATCAGGTGGCTAGGCCTTTATAATGGACGTCTTACGAGACATAAGAGAATAGTCAGGGGCCTCCGGACCTCTGGCGAAATGAGCACCTTTGTGTGTACGGAGGACTACTGTCCATGGTGAGGTTATAGGGTTGTCCTAACATGACGCCAATGGTATTAATTAAACATGGTTTGGATGGATGGGGCCTTAAAGGCCAAATTAAATTAACTATTGAAACTGTACGCTACGGCGATTGTACATTGTACATATGGATGGGGCTTGAAGGCCAAATTAAATTAAATAATAAAGGATGGCATACGCTACGGCGATTGTACATTGTACATTATACTGTTATACTCGATACGTTCGATTACAATTATTGTTGAGATATAAATGAATGTTTGGATTGGATGGATGATTAAATGTTTATGAATATTTGGATGGATGATTATGTATATTATATGTATACTACAGTATTGATTATAACTGTAAAATGGAAAGGCATGAAACCAATCTATAATAAGATGGTTAAAATGACTAAGTGACCATTAGGGTCCAGGCCCGCATACTCAGCGTCTATCGCTGATACTACACATACAGGTTTTTGATTATTGTCGAAGCCGAAGAGCGGAACTGGGTAATTGGAGTTCTACTTTAATTATTACTGCAATGGGGTTTGTCGACATGGCAATGAGGAGGTGATGGTTATGGTAAGGTTAGTATATTCAGGATTGGGTAGACGCTGACTTGTCGATGTTTATGGTTATAGACTTAGTATGATGTATAGGAGTTTCTCGTTATCACGGTCGGTTAGCAGTTTGTATGTTGGAAGTTGAATGTAGTTTGGCTTCGTTGCTCGCATGGGCGAGTAATGGCCGGTGACACCCGAGGAGTATTGTATTGTTTTTAATTCTTCCGCTGTAAGTTCTATTTGTTGCTACGTGAGAGATTATTACGTGATTATGGAGAGGGGTGTTACAAATTGAGTGGCCTACTGTATGTTTTATTCCGCATTTACAGTCATTTATAAATCATGTAAACATAATAGCATGAAACAAACCTTATGCTAAGCAAGATGGCTAATCGACCTAAGTGACCTAAAAGGGTTTAGGATCACATCATTAGCATACTCAGTGGTTGGCTGAGCCTTTATGGCCTCACATTACAGGTGCGTAGTTGTTGGAAGACCGACACTTGAGTGCAAAATTGTGGGATTGGTTAGCGGTATACCTCTCAGTTATACCATCGGTTGTGATATTCCATTTTGGACATTTGGTATTATTAGGTTGATTGCTCACTAGTCATTTGGGGTTTAGAGTGTTGTAAACTTTGGATTAATGTTGCTCACTTGTCATCATTGTGGTTAGTGATGTATTACTAGTTCGGTTATGTAAGTGAACGCTTCGTTATTCGCATGGGAGGATAATGGCGTGTAACGCCCATGATAAATAGTTTAGTTTATTTTCCGCTGCGACGTCTTTTATTATTGGTATGATTCACGTTAATTAATATTGTATTTAGAGTGCTGTTAATGGGGGGTGTTATTCTACATTTTGCCCTTATATCCATGAGAGTATAATGCATAGTTGTGTGAGAGAGTTTGTACACTGATAACAAGAGTACAATTTTGCATTTCGTAGAAGCGCATCATTTCATTCATAAAGAATACATACGTCACTAATCAAAAGTACATTTCTATATAAATATGAGTACATTTTATATTCGTCATTAGTACACTTTCCACTGATCAAAAGTACATTAGTCATTAAATGAGAATATTTTTCAGAAACTAGAATATTAAATGTACTCTTAGTCTTAGTAAATGTATGTACTACTATGATTTTATTAATGTACTAATTATATACAGGGTATCATATTGATATATTTGTATAGTACAATTTTATCTACCATGATGCTTAAAAGTATCACTAAAATGCTTAAGTGTTGAAATTAGTTCGTTAGTTTTTATCAGGTTGAAGTTTTGTTTCTTCATAACCACCAGCCTTTCATTAATCACGATACAAGATTACCCGGACCCCCTGACCTAAACCCTCACCAGAGTCCACACATTTTAGAGAGGGGGAGGAAGTACCACCACCCATCTTCTAGGTTGCCAATGGCAGTTTGAAACCTTAACTTAATGACTAAAAAAGCTAAGAACCATGTCTCTATCGTCAGACGTGACCTAGCCCTGACCAAAGCTTAACCACATCCTAGGTAGCAACAACCCACCTACTTGAGAATAAGCTATAATAAACCTAAAGTTAGCATAAGTACCAGCTTTTATTTGAAAGATACAAATTAAAGCCATGCTAACCAAGACTCTTATTGACGCCGAAAAATTTCCCAAGGCACCAGAGGGGGAGCCAATATTGACAGATAGTGCTGATCCCGACAACCCTGAAGGGAAAGGATCATTCTTTTGGAAACCCCCAAGGAAATCAAGGGTTGTGAGATTTGTAAACTTAGCCACATGATTTGGTTCCTGCATATGAATCAGGTTAACAATAAACCGAGGCTCCTTGATTAGGGAACTTGATTTTCCTTTCTTGCCCTTCCTAGCCTACGAATCAGACTTGTGGGAGGAAGCCCCATCATCCATTACTTTATCCTTGTGCAGATGATCAATGTGCCTCCTTTTCCTCATAGGAGAACCTTGAGAGATTTTGTTGCCATTATGCTGAGTGAGGGTAGGATTGGCCCTCGATTCTCCTAGACTCACGACAACTGTGTTGTTGACTGGCAGTTCCACCCTTTCATGATCAACACCACCACATGGTGTATCAGTTTGTAGATGAATTTCGAGAACCCACTCTCATCATCAGCCAAACCCTTCCTTCTAGGGCGGGAGGAAGATGCTCTCATCCAGGGGCCATATGGGTAGACCCCCACAGGATAGTCCGATTGGTCATGACAATCCTTAGTGGCATGAAGAAACAGGCCATATCTAAAGCATATATGGTGCATCTTTTCGTATGTGACCCTCAACTTTGAGTCAACTCCTTCGACCAAAACCTTCATACACCTAAGGAAAGGCCTACGGAGGTCAAGGAGAACTCTGAATCTGAAGAATTCACCTCGCCCCCAACCCATCCTCCTTGTCATCAAATTTAAGAAAACTCTCAAGGCGCCTTGGCACTATCAATGTTCTGGAAGATCGGAAGGGAATCGTCGAAGATCCAAGGACCCAAGGAGGAGAAGACATACATGATGTCCTGTGTCTCAAGATCAAACAAGAAGAGATTAGAGCCGGCCAATCGAACCTTCAGTTTCCCATTCACTTTCCATACCCTATAAAGGTGGATTCAACAATGCAGACATCGGCAATTTTAGAGGACTAAAGCTTACCAAGCAAACTCCATAGAAGTATGAGGGCATTAGGGTTGTCAATTATAGATTTTGGGTCGGGTTGGCCTCAACCCGAACCTGACCTGCCAACTATATGATCAACCTGAAACCAACCTGAACCTGGAGCGGGTTCGGATGTGTCGACTCAAAACTGACCTGTGTCACATATCCCCAACTCAAACCCAACCTGCATGACACGAACCCAAAACTAACCCCTGACCCAAACCTGAGATCAAGCCGACTAGAATTACAAATTTTGCACTTTCCAAATATGTTCAATGTGAATCTGGATCTTGAACACCCAGAAGAAGAGAAACTTGAAGGAAAAAGTTAGAGGACAAATTTAATCCAAGAACAGACTGATCACTTCAGCCATTGTTATTGAAAAAAAATCCTAGTTCCTACGCCTATTCAACACAACACAACAATAGTAGTAGTAGTAGCAGTAGTTGAAGAGCATTCACTATTTAGTACATCATATTAACAGTTGATCGATTCCTATCATCAATCATCATCTTGTTAACCTGCAACATTCCCTAAAAAGATGTAAGAATTTCTTACTGAGCCAATTTATGATAGAGTTTGCATGTTAATCTTGATCGAATAAAAGAGACACCAATGACACTTAGATATCCCAAATGTTTCTACAATCAACAAAGCACTTTGGTATCAAGGGGAAACATGCTTACAAGTTAAACTTTCTTTACCTGTATAATTTATGAGCATGTCAACTGATCACATAGGAAATGCAAAACTTCAACAAAGCATCTTAGAAATCAAATATGGATATGCTCAAATAGTGAATTGGTTGTATAGAACAAAAAACCTAGCACGATTGTCAAAACATGAAAACCTTATGCATAAGTAATGAATTAACATCTAGATTCCCTTTCCAACTTTAGCTACAATATAAAAAAATATGCAACTTTTGGAGATAGCTAGTGAAAGGGCATTTGAAGATTTTTAAACAGAACATCACTAATCAAAATTCCTAGTTTGAACATTAACATCACTCATCAAAAGTCCCAGTTAAGACAAATATGGAGATTTTTTAAACATAAGACACCACAACACAAATCAACATACATCAACACAAATAGGTAGAAATAAAACAAGTACAACAATTGGGTACCTTTACCTTCTTCGAGCTTCCCTTAAAGTCATTCTTTGTTAAGATGGGTCAATATTATAGTTGTTAAGTTAAGAGATATAGCCGTTGTAGGCCTAGTAAAGAGGGTTTTACTTACGGAAGTATATATATATATATATATGTATATATGTATGTATGTGGCAGTGTCTTGGTATGTATAAGTTTCATATGTTAAGACAGAATAGTAGACACTAGTACAAAAATGGTCTATTTCTGCGCCCCTAAGAACCGCCGAAATAGATCTGTTTTATTTTTTAAAAAATACGGACCACCTATTTCGGCGGTTGAATAGGGGATGATTTTTTTTAAAAAAAAATATCGACGACCTATTTCGGCGGTTCTTACTTAAGAACCGCCAAAATAGGTCCTTTAATAACATCCCCTACCCTAATTCATCGCATTTCACCCCGACGCTTCAACGTACTGTCTTTCTCCCGCTGCTGCTGCGACCGAAGAGGCGACCGCGACTACAGCTCCTGCCACCGCCGCCTCGTCCTCGCCGCCGCCTCGTCCTCGCCGCCGCGCCTTCCTCGCCATCTGGTTGTCGCCGCCGCGTCGTCACCGGCGAGTTCAAACAGAAGCAGCAACAGCAAGCGATTTGGGGGAGAAATAAGGTAAATCGATTTTGACCTAAATTTATGGATTGATTGTTGCTGAAATTGTGGTTGAATGTGAATGTGGATGATTGAATTAGTGGAGTGTATGAAAATTGTGTATATATGTAGTATTGTAAAAGTGAAATTATATGTGCACACAAGGTGCTCGACAAAATGTTTGAGTGAATAATTGTGGATTTTTTGCTCATTTTGTGTGGTTGTGCCTTTTTTTTTATTTTACTTTTCATTACTTTTCTTTTATTCTTGTTTTATTTCTACTTTGTGTAATTATATATCAAATTTGATTAGTGAGGATTAAGGTTGCTTTCGTCTAAGACTTTTAGTATTTATTCGGATTGTTTTGTTTTTTGTTTTTTATTTTGCGTTTTGCTTTTCGTTTTTAATTGCTTGAATATGAGGAACTAACATTGCTTTGAGTATTAGTGGTGTTATTGTATAATGAGGAAGAGATTGAGTTGTTTAAGTGTTAATAAAATGATGATTAAAGGGCTTGGAAGCCAAGGGGAAATAGATGAGTTTGTGCAGAAATTTAATGTATGTTAGTGCTTAAGATTGTTGTGGATATTAGAAATGAGTTGGTGAGCTGAAATTGTGTGTGGGCAATGCTAAAATTATAGGGGAAATTCTGTCAAAATTGTCCTAGAAATTAGATGATTTGAGGAAAAAAGAACCTAGAGTAACTAGGTGTTGTAGAGGTGAACTTGAGTTGAGTTGAGTAGAACCTTGGGTGAAGATAAGGCAAGTGTGTGCAGGATGACACTAGTTGAAGGAACATGGAGTGGTAGGAATGAGAACAAAATCTATAACAAGGAGAACTTAGAAACTAGAGCAAGTGTTGAAAATTATTTTGTTTATTTTGTTATCAGTTGAATTGGTTTAGTATTAGGTTTACATAATTCTTTTTTTTAGGTTTTAAATTTAATTCTGTAGGTTAATAGTATGTAGTTCGTTTATCTTTCTCTTAATTCAATTAGGATATATTTACATGCTAAGTTTTAATTTGCTTTCTTTTTAAAATTTTGTTACGTGCTTTTTTTTCATTACTCTTTTTTATTCTTGTGTTTATTTTTACTTTGTTTAATTATACGTCAAATTTGATTAGTTAGGATTACTCTTGCTTTCATTTTAGACTTTTAGTATTTATTCTGATTTTTTGCTTTTTGTTTTGATTTTGCGGTTTGCTTTGTTTATTTTATTTTTGTCATTACTTGAATTGGTTTAGTATAAAGTTACATAATTGTTTTTTAGCTTTCGAATTTAATTCTGTAGGTTTAATAGTATGTAGTTCATTTATCTTTCTCTTCGTTCAATTAGGATATATTTACTTGATAAGTTTTAATATTTTTTTCAATTTATTTGCATTTTTATTTTCTCTCGAGTCGATTATTTAATTTTATAGTTTTATTTTTGTTTTATTTTTGTTTTTTACTCATTTTGTGTGGTTATGCCTTTGTAGGGGGAAATCACTAAATGGGCTCACCAGACTGAAGTCGTACGGGGCTGAATACACTTCATTTGTGAACCCGTAATATCAACTTACATCTTCATCTTTTTAGCTTATTATATATATTTTTACAATCCTAATTACGAACAATTAACATACATAAACTAATGAGTTTCTATTCTATCTATAGAGAAGTGCTTAAGATTTCCCCATTCATTGCACGGTATATTGAAAGCGGAGTGGAAGAACCGGTAATATAACCTAACTTTTCTTTTTCTCTTTTACACTTTGTATTTCCACCAAATATTGAAATTTGGTATGATGAATAAATTTGGTATTAGTTTGATTTGTGATGGAAATTTGTGTTATTGAATGATTGGTGAATGCTTAATAATAAGCATGGGATAGATAAAATTATGCAAAGGTCATGCTGATTTTTTTTAACAAAATCTCTTTGTAATTAATATTGTTTGATGTATGTGTATATGTATAACAAAATCTAAATTTTGTCTTTATCAGGTCTCACCACATTTAAGTCTGTAAACCACCTCTCTTATTTTCCACCTTCTTCCATCACCGTTGCAGTTTCCTTTCTTGTACAAGTAAGCAACTAAACTTTGCTTTTTGTTTGATCATTGAGATTATGTATTCAGATAATATAGCTAGTATATATTTAACGCTTACTCTAAAATTATAATTATCCGATATTTCAATTAGTATATGGTTTAGAGTGAGTCACTTAAACTTAATTAATCAACAAATTAGGAAAATGTCAAGTCGAAAAAAACTTCTAAAGGAAAGGAAAAAGTGTTGCCACACCAGCTCTCACGGGGGCTCCTCCAATTTCATGATGAGGCCTGCTTTAGTAGAGAAGAACATATTGGAGGGGTTGTCACAGAACATGAGACTTCTACACTCGGCCTTGTTGATGACGTCACCTCAGAGTGATAGGATCCAAGTGGAGGATAGCCAGGGTCTTTTTCACCATCACGAACCCGAAGGACGGACTCATACGTTCGATATATATATATGTCCGACTTCCTTGATGTATTCAAGAGAGACTGGTTAAATGTGTCGATTCTGAAGTCAGCTAGCATGTGAGCGATCTCATACCTTTTCCTATATTAATGAAATACTTGAATTAGTTTTTGTACTTTAACGCCGTTCACTGTTGTTGTCTTTATGGTGCAGGCATGTGCATTCCAAGGCGATACGAGATCATCAGACTAACAGCTTCGGATTCCTATGCCCTGATACTTGTTGTGAACTGACTATGTCAATGGATCCTGAAAGTCTTTTGCGGTACGTGACGAACACAATATATGAATGTGCAGACAAGTCATACATTATGCTGCCATATTATCAAGGGTAAGTCATACTTCCATATCTTATTACGTTCTATTTATAAGTTATGTTATCCGTGTTATGATTTCAATTTTATTCATCACGTGAGCAGTCATCATTGGTCGTTGTTGGTTTTGGTCATGAAATACCCGAGAATCTTACAGTTCGACTCACTTGGTACGAGTGCCAAGAAGCCAACGATAGCAACGGCTCTAATGAGGTGAGCTATTTAAATTATACAACAATTGTCATAACTTAATAAATTGTTTCGTTAAATTTGATTAATTTGTGTATTACATTCAAACTATTTATTTTGTATAGTGGCTTCAAAGCTGCACTACGTGCATTGCAAAAGACACCGAAGAACATCCCTTGGACTGTAGTGAAGGTACTTTTACTTATTTTGTGCAAATAGTTAACATGTTAATAGTAGACCTGCAAGTATGACTGATAACGTAATGTGTGAATGTATAGTGTCCAGTACAGCCTGGTGGATCAGAATGTGGTTACTATGTTATGAGGTTTATGCATGACTTAGTAGCATCATCCAAGTTTTTGCCAGAAAAATCATTGGACATGGTATAAAACTATCTTTGAAAGTCTTGGTTTATATGTATTTTTATTCTTTGTCATTCTTTGTGTAGTGTCTCATTAACTATTCATTTTTGTTTGTTCAAGGCTTTCGAAGAAATCGTGGGCATTGGAAATTATGAAGATAGGCACATATCTGAAATCCTCGAGGATTGGGCAGAATTTATCTCCATCGACGTACTTAGTTGATTCCTCTAAAGTTAGTTTGCGTTGAACGTTACTTGTGTTATTATGTATTTCATTAGATGGAAACGTAGTGAATTGTATATTGTAATGGAGTGTGGTGTGGAGAGTGTGGTGAAGTGTACAAATAATCCTTATTTTTGTTATGAATTTTCTTGCTTTCTTGCATTTATTGATGTGTGCCGATGATTATGGCCGTTTTATGGGTTTATAGTATGCTACTGAGGCGCCCCACTGTGGTGGCAGCATTATACAATGTATTTACAAGTTTGCTTAATTTTATGGTGTATTTGGGTGCATTAATAAGCTGGAAACGAAAAAACAAAAAAAAAGACTGTCTATTTCGGCGGTTCCGGAACCGCCGAAATAGGGTAAAATACCTATTTCTGCGGTGCTCATTTCTGCGGTTGTAAACCGCAGAAATAGGCCCTTTACAACCGCAGAAATAGGCTGTTTTCCTACTAGTGAGAGTGTAAGCCTTCCACTTGGATTCTTCCTTTCTCAGTAATAATAAACGTCTTCGTTCCTCCTTCTCTTCCAGAGCTTCGTCTCTTCCATTGTTGTTTGAGGGGGATCTTGGTGCTGGGATCTAGGGAAGTTTTCATGGTATTAGAGCAACCGGCACGGGAATAGATCCGATCAATGACAGCGGAGGTAAATCTTGAGCTAAAGAACGGGTTCTGGCAGAATGTCGGGAGATTTGGGCGAGAAAAATAACGAGAAAGAGAAGGAGAAGGAAACCTCAGATGATGAGAAGGCGGAGAGCAGTGGGGGCTGAATGGATAACTCCGACCCATTCTTCTTGTCAAATTCAGACCACCCAGGGATGCTTCTGTCGGAAAAATTTGACGGAACTGGGTTTAGGGCTTGGAAGCAAGGAATGGTTATCGCATTAGATGCCAAGAATAAGATGGGATTTGTTGAAGGGACGATAGAGAGACCACCAGAAACCGACCCTAAGTTCAAATCTTGGAAGCGTTGCAATTCGATGGTAACATCATGGATTCTTGTCGGGCTCAACAAGGAGACAGCAAGAACCGTTCTATACTGCGCCACCGCGGCTCACTTATGAAGGAGTTAGCCATGAGGTTCGAGGAGTCAAATGCGGCGCAAATCTATTCCTTGCACCAGAGGCTCAGCGAAATACGACAAGAGGGAGACACCATTAGTGCCTACTACATGCGCATCAAGGAAATCTGGGATGAAATTGATTCCACGGAGGAGATCCCAAACTGCACTTGCGACGCAGCGTCTGGCTATAAAGAAGCTTTCAAGAAACAAAGGGTTATACAATTTTTGATGGGAGTGAATGAGAGGTTCGCCATTGTAAGAGGAAATGTCCTCATGATGAGTCCACTTCCCTCCATAGAACAAGTTTTCTCCTTGCTGGTTCAAGAGGAAAGGCAGAAAATTGTTTGTTCAACCGGAAAGGGGGAAAGCGGAACTGGATCAGGGGCTTTGAGCTTTGCGGCTGAGACCTACAGAAAGAACTCCAAACCCTATCAGAACAAGGAAGGAAGGCGACCAAACCTTCAGTACACTCACTGCGGGAGAAATGGACACACAGCAGACAAGTGCTACCAAATTATCGGGTACCCTCCTACCTGGAAGAAGGGAAGAAGGTCCTCAGTGGCGAATGCAGATGCTACCCCAACCAGTGGCAATCAAGATGAATCGGCCACAAAGACTTTCACTCTCGAGCAGGTGAATCAACTTCTGACTCAATATTCAAGAAACCAGCAAACCGAAACAGAACAAGGAATTTCAACTTGCAGCTTTGTTGGTACTGTCTCTAACCCTAAAACTCATCCTTCTCTGTTAAATTTCTCTGGAAACGGGAACAGAAATGAATATCAATTGAAGAATAGGAAAAGAAATATAATTAACAGATGGATTCTTGACAGCGGAGCAACAGAACACATGTGTTGTGATATTGGCAGATTTCAAAGTTATAGATCTTTAAATTATACACACACAGTGGGGATGCCTGATGGGCACCCACAAGAAGTAACAATTGTGGGAAATGTTAAAATCAATCAATGTCTGACTCTAAACAATGTGCTTTTTGTTCCTAAATTTAAGTTCAACCTGATTTCTATAAGTAGGTTAGCAAAACAACTTAAGGGGAGGTTCTACTTTGATGATGCTTGTTGTCTGTTTCAGGGATGTAATTCAGACCTAGAACAAGAAGTTGGGAGACTTACAGAAGGTTTATACTTGTTGGATGAAAACTTCTTGTCTGATCACAGTAGAGTTTTTCCTTTGAATGTTTGTAATGCGACTCACTTGATAGATTCTTTTGACTATAGGAATGATGTTAGTTTGTGGCACCATAGAATGGGCCATTTACCTATAGGAAAACTGAAGAGAATAGGGGTATTTGACAAGAATTTAGGGAATAAACAATTTCTGTGTGAGTCTTGCTGTAAAGCCAAGAGCCATAGGCTCCCTTTTCCTATCAGTTCCATTCAATCCAGTGAAATTTTTGAGATTGTACATGTTGATCTATGGGGTCCATATGGAACCAAAACCCATGATAATTTTGCATATTTCTTGACCTTTGTTGATGATAAGTCTCGTGCCACTTGGGTACACTTAGTCAATCAGAAGTCCTTATGCTTCCAAATAATTAAACATTTCATAGAAATGGTGGAAGTCCAATTTAAGAAGAAGGTTAGGATAATAAGGAGTGACAATGCATATGAGTTGGGCACTTCAAGAGAAGGTATTGAATACTTTAGATCAAAAGGAATACAGCATCAAACATCATGTGTCCATACCCCCCAACAGAATGGAGTAGTAGAAAGGAAACACCGGCATATACTAGAGACATCAAGGAGCTTAATGTTACATTCTGGTATGCCTTTGAAATTCTGGGGTGAAAGTGTTTTAACATCTGTATACTTGATTAACAGAATGCCACTTGATGTTTTGAATGGAAAAAGTCCTTATGCTATTTTATATGAGAAGGAACCTGACTATGATGCACTGAAGTGTTTTGGATCACTTTGTTTTGCTCACATTAATTCGCCTATACATGATAAATTTGCTGCTAAATCTGTGAAATGTGTATTTTTGGGATATCCACCAAATAGAAAGGGATTCAAACTTTTTGATTTAGACAACAACAAAGTTATTATTAATAAGATGTGCATTTTTATGAAAATGTTTATCCATTCAGAAATGAGACAGTTACAGAAAGGGAAAAACAGATAGATTCAGCTACAGGTAACCCCTTATCAAGGTCTGTTGACTCTGTTACAGAAAATTCTTCATCTGAAACAGTGCAAGAAAACATAAACCAAAGAAAGCAAAGTACTGTGATAGATGATTTTGATGATGACATATCTGTTTCTAATAGCTTTCGTGAAGAAAATATAGAACAGAATGGAGGTTTACGACAAGAAACAGAACCAACAGAGGATGCAACACACAGAGACCAAGAAGGGGCAGAACAAAGGGAGACAGACCTTAGAAGAACTTCAAGACAGGAAACAGAACCAACAGAGGTTGGGACACACAGAGAGCAAGAAGAAACAGTACAGAGAGGGGGAGATCTTAGAAGATCAACAAGAGAGCGACAACCACCTGGTTACCTGCAGGATTATGTGCTCAGCAATATCCTGAAACAGGACCAAGAGAAGTCTTCTGACCTTTTCTCTGTTTTACTTTATGATAGATTATCAGCAGTGCATAATAAACCTGAAACTACTATTCATCATTCTGCCTGTGTTATTCCCATGATGCAACCGAGTGAAGTTTTTATTGTTAAGTCTGATGCATCTGATATGAAAGATAAAACACATTACACATGTTGCATTGCTGGGTTAGAAGAAGAGAGAGAACCTCTAGATTATTATGAGGCAGCAGAAAATGAAAACTGGACAGAAGCAATGAGAGAAGAAATAGAAGCGTTGGAAAGAAATAGGACTTGGGATTTAGTGGACTGTCCAAAGGGAAAGAAACCAATTGGGTCAAAATGGGTTTATAAGATAAAATATAAGGCAGATGGTACCCTAGAGAGATACAAGGCTAGACTCGTTGCTAAGGGGTACAACCAGAAATACGGGATAGATTATTTAGAGACTTTCTCTCCGGTTGTAAAGTTTACCACTATTAGGGCCATTATAATCATAGCTGTTAAAAAGGAGTGGGGCATTAGTCAACTGGATATCAATAATGCTTTTCTCCATGGTGACCTTCATGAGGAGGTTTACATGGAGCTACCGTTGGGATATAAAGTAGACAGCAAAGGAAAAGTTTGTAAGTTGAAAAGATCTCTTTATGGGCTGAAGCAAGCTTCAAGACAATGGCATGAAAAACTGAGTGGTTTTTTGCTTTCTTTAGGCTTCCATCAGTCCTTGAATGATTATTCGTTGTTTGTTAGAAGAAACAAAACAAGAATCACCATACTTGCTGTCTATGTTGATGATGTGTTGCTCACAGGTGATGATGTGGAAATGATCCAATTTGTAAAACAGAATCTGGATAAAAGTTTAAGATAAAAGATATTGGATGTTTAGGAAGTTTTCTTGGAATAGAATTTTTCAGAACAAAGGAAGGGATGATTTTGTTACAGAAAAATTATTCTGAGCAACTTGTTAAGGAATTTGGTTGTGAACAGATGAAAGGAACAACGGGGCCTTTAGACTTGAATGAAAAGTTGTTGTTAAGTGATGGTATTCCTCTGACAGATCCAATGCTCTACAGGAGATTAATTGGAAAGATGAACTTTCTAACTCACACTCGGCCAGATTTAAGCTTTAGTATACAATTGTTAAGTCAGTTTCTGAATAAGCCCACAGACATACATATGAGAGCAGCTTTGCATACGCTCAAATATATTAAAGGGACATCTAACTATGGTCTCTTGTTGAGTAGTTTTCAGAATTTTGATTTAATTGCATATTGTGATGCTGATTGGGCAGGGTGTCCCAATACAAGAAGGTCCATAAGTGGTTTTTATATTGAGTTTGGTGGCTGTGCACTGTCTTGGAAGTCTAAGAAACAGACTAACGTTGCGCTTTCTTCTGCAGAAGCAGAGTACAGAGCGCTGAGGCAGACAGTTGCAGAGGTGAGCTGGTTGACGCGATTGCTAAGTGAGATGGGAATCCAGGAAGTTCGGCCCATACCGCTAAAATCAGACAGTCAAGCAGCAGTCCATATAGCAAGGAATCCAGTCTTCCACGAGAGGACCAAACACATTGAGGTGGATTGCCACTTCGTGAGACAGAAGCTGCAGCAAGGTCTGGTCCGTGTAGAGTTTATACCATCACAACAACAGTTAGCAGATGTATTCACTAAGGTTCTCCCAGGACGTGCATATCCTATGATATTGAGGCAGTTAGGCGTTAAGGCAGTAAAGACTGCAGATCAGAAGACAGAAGCACGATCCTGATGACCCAAGTATCAAAACAGGCAATGGGATTGCTTGTTTTGAGGGGGGCTGTTAAGATGGGTCAATATTATAGTTGTTAAGTTAAGAGATATAGCCGTTGTAGGCCTAGTAAAGAGGGTTTTACTTACGGAAGTATATATTATATATATATGTATGTGGCAGTGTCTTGGTATGTATAAGTTTCATATGTTAAGACAAAATAGTAGAGTGTAAGCCTTCCACTTGGATTCTTCCTTTCTCAGTAATAATAAACGTCTTCGTTCCTCCTTCTCTTCCAGAGCTTTGTCTCTTCCATTGTTGTTTGAGTGGGATCTTGGTGCTGGGATCTAGGGAAGTTTTCATTCTTTCCAAGAGATTGATCATAGTGTCTTCCTCATTAGCTGCAAGTTATAAAAAGAAAAGAAGTAGATTGATTAGTATATTAAAACAAAATTATAGTAAAACAAAAAGAGTCATCCTTTTCATGCTAGATAAGTTAACATTGAATAGTGGAATAGCAAAGAAGTTGGGGGCACAACATGTTTTGATATTATAGAATCATATAAGAGAAGTAGTTGGTGACTTTGATGTGTAACAATTTGATTATTACTTAATTAATTAGTTTGTCACTATCTACTGAGGTCATTTTCTTCTTTTTTTTCCATTCTGCTCCTATCGGCCTTGCTACAACCTACAAGGAGTCCCTTTGTTTGGCTATTTGACTATTTAATAGAGTAGGGTACTACTCATGTATGATGAAATAGAACACAATGAACATATATCGATTACTACAGATGGCAGTTCAAAATAGTATGTAGCATAATACATATATGTGCGTATGAACACAAATTGGTTACTACTCCCATATGAACTAATCTCCAGTTATTTCCAAAGCAAATTGATTACTACTATGCTTGAACACAAATGGGAAAAGATAGATTTCAATCAAAATTAACACTCTCGTTCAATCAAAATTAACAGACTATAGAGGCCTAATTAACACTCCCGTAGAAATCATGGAGATCGATTGACTTCAGCAGTACCTTTTTCTCCCTTTTGTTGCTGATGCTAGTTAAATTGAGAGAGAAGCACAACACGAAACAGAAAGAAGCAACGAAGGAGATGGATGGAGACGTCTTGACGTCGAGGATGGGGAGGAGGCGAAGTAAATGGTCTTTGGTCCGGGTGTTTGGGTCCAGGACGACGCTCAACAAAGAGAAGGAATAGACTAGATCGAGCCGTCGAGGATGGGGAGGACTAAGTGAGGATGATTTTTTTGGGTTGCTATTCGCAGTACAAAATTACTAATCACCGCAGTACAAATTTTTTAAAAATCATATTAATGTTGTAAACATGTAGTGACATCGTGTCGTAATTTTTTTTTTTTTGAAAAAAATCATTTCGTCACCGTGAACCGTAAAAAAACACTCTCGTTGTATTAGAAGACATTAAAGCCGTTTTTATTGCGTTTGAACGTTATAATTGGGACTTAACATTGGTAAACGACGTTTTACATTACGTTTGATTAAATTACAGACATTGTTACAGTTTAGAAACATCGTACTGAAAACGTAGTTGATAACGCCAATTTTGGGTAAAAAAACGCTCTCGTTGTTGTAAGTCGTTAAACCCGTTTTTATTGCGTTTGGACGTTATAATTGTGATTGTATGCTAAGTTATTGATGTTTTACTGTATTTAGTACGAAACGACATTAATATGTTGAAAACGAGTCAAAACGAGCGTTTTTTGAAAAAACGCTCCAAAATGCGCACGTTATATAAACTGGACGTATCCGGTTTCTTCATTTCTCACGCATGCACCATCTCTCCTCCAAATTACCTCACCGGAATCCTCTCTTCCTGATCACCGGAACCACCGCCGGACCACGCCGGCGCCGACCACCGCCAGACCACCGCCGGAAAAATTTTCCAGTGAGTTTTTCAATTTTTTTTTTCAAGTTATAGATCTTGATGTGGTGATTTCAATATGTTTTAGAATTTAGAAACACGCATTAAATTAGCCTAGATTACAAAAAAAATCTAGAAAAAAGCTTGAAACTCCAACAATGGAGGTCGCCCCCTCCATGGGCACGCCTGAGGCCTGCTCGCCTCTGATGAAGACACGACCTGTGCTGGCTCACCGCGCCGACAAAAGCGAACTCGCCCAGCTCGCCTCCTCTGATGACACGACCTGTGCTGGCTCACCGCGCCGACAAAGGCGAACTCGCCCAGCTCGCCTCCTCTGATGACACGAGCTGCTCTGGCTCACTGCGCCGACAAAGGCGAGTTGATGCTGCTCGCCTTGGCTGAAAAGGCGACGTCGCCCAGCTTGCCTCTGATGAAGACACGATCGGAGATGACTAATTGTGGCGGCGGACACTAGTTGTCCAAACTCGCCCCGTCTGTTGGGGCGAGAGCTATTTTTTATTTTTTTACAATAAATCTTTTGTATATTTATTAAAATAATTAAAAATTATGAAATATTAAATTTGATAAGTGCTAATAGAACAACTAAAATATTAAATAAGAGAATGACAATTATAAAGTCAAGAGTTACAATTATATAGAATAATTATTAAAATCATAAATGACCTAGTCATTTTACTAAGTTATAGTTCTATTTTTGTAACTTTCTTTTTTCTTGTATTATGGCAGGAAATTAGAGCTTGGGAACCCCTTGAAATCTCCAAGAAAAACAAGGCAAACAAGTGTGGATTAGTCCATCTTTGTAAAGGTAAAAACTCTAAACTAATCCTTGAAATTAAAGAGTTGGTTAAGCTTCAAATTTGTATCAATAATCTAAGTGAAACCCCTCTGTAAATAGGGCCAACGAGCAAGGAAAACTTCAAGCTACAAGCCTCTTGAAAAATCAACTTTTCGGTATTAGGAGGTAAACTCCTTAAGTTAGTGTTTAATGTCATTTTAATGGTGTTTTGGTGTTGTAAAAATCAAGGCCGAATCCCTACTATTTTATTTACTGTATTTAACTTTATAATGAATTTTGAACAAAGTAAAAGCGTTAGAATGAGTTAAAGGGCTTATTGGTACAAAAAGATAAGTAAAAAGGGGCTAAAATACAATTTTTAAAAACTAAAGGGTTAGTTATGTATAGGGCAGAATTTTTTTCTGTATAAAATGGTTTATAATTATATATATATGTTTATGAACTTATATTATAAGTTAGAGTAAGTTAAAATGAGGTTTAAGTACTTAAATGACAAGTTTGTGAAATTTTGAGGTTAAAAAGTAAATTGAGGGAACTAGGGTGTACTTGCTGTATAAAATGATTCATAATGACATAAATATACTTATAAACTTATTTTACAAGTTTTGGGTCATTTAAAATAAAGTTTAAGTGACTAAGTAACAAGTGTAGTAAAACAAGTGGCAAAAAGGTAATTTTCTTAAAGTTTGGGGTATAGTTGGTAAAGGTCCAGAAGCCTTCTGTAATTTAGAGATAATATTGACCTAAATATGATTATGTTATATTATAAGTTTGGCTAAGTTAGATAAGAGTTAAGGATTACAATGATGAGTTTGGAAAGTTTTGGGGCTATACTATAATTTCGGGGAAATTTAGGGGTATAAGATGTAATAGGCTGAAAATTAGGATAAAGACAAACTAAGATGTGTAAAGGTGTACATAAGGATGTAAATACATAAAATTATTCTTTGTTTGTTGTTAAATTATGCTTCTGTAGAGATAAATGTTGTTGTTGTGTTTTCTTAGAGATAAATGTTATGTTATCTGTTGGTTTAAGTGTAAGACAATTACCTAAGACAAATTAACCGTCGTTTAGTTTTCTGTTGCTCATGTAAGTGTGCGTTCTGATCACTTTTTGGGTGTCGATTCATCACTTGGTTGGTTAACTTGTTGATTATGATTGTTCTATTAATTTATTATTACTTACTTGTGTATCTCATCTTAACTGGGTTGCTTCAACTTGTGCAGCGATGGATAGGTTAAAGAATGTTCTGATGAACGTCTACATAAAAAAAAAAGGACAGAAATGCGGAGCAGCCAATGACTGCTTCGTTCCGTCGTGAGCGCGGTGCCGGAGTTGATCCTCCACATCACTCGTCTTTCCAGCCATGACAGGGTCATGTTGAGCCTGCACGACACTCATCCGTTCAGCCACAGCAGGATCATGCTGAACCGCCTTGTCACTCATCATATCACCCACAGCAGCAGCCCATCATGGACCCATCCTTTACCCAGTCATTCCATGATTCCGACCCAGTCGCAGGTGGTTGGTCATCTACTGATCTGGCCGAGCTCCGTAGCTCCAGTTACAATATAGAGGTCAGAGTAGCCACCACGTGGGGCATGTGGAGGCACAGACTTCTGTTGTGGTAGCTATCATGACCACCGTGTGGAGCATGCGGAGGCATAGACTTCTGCTGGGCACAGCTATCATGACCCTCAGACCCCTCCAGATGTTGCAGCACCCGTTGACATGGACATAGATGAGAAGGAGGCTGAGGAGACATCTGAAGATGAAGGCGTAGACGAGGACGACCTTGATCATGAGAGCGCGTCTGATAAGGAAGCTGCTCTCACTATGGAGTCCGTTATTCCCGCTTTCTAGAGGCTTAATGAAGTGTCAGTACCTGGTGGATCACCAACAGATCTTTTGATCAACTTGAAGATTCCCAGGATCATCACCATCAACTAGCATTGGGTATATAAACGAAAAACATTCATTTTTTCTTTCTCAGTATCTATTTTAAACCCTATAAATCACAGAATTGCAAGTGAATAACTATCTAACTTTGTAACACCCCAACTACAAACAACACATTTAACAACACTTGCAGCGGAAATCATAACTCACAACATGACTTAACTCCTTGGTGTTACACGCCGTTAGCCACCCACGTGACTAACAAGGCTAACATACATACATCGTACCGGTCTGATGGACTAAACTCCCGAGCAACTACACATTAATCCCGTTCCATGTTCAACATTCATTATACACTTACATTACAACTGTACCGAGTAATTACCAACTAACGCCGATACAATTTCGGTCTTACTACACCTACAACACATCCACAATTTTCATGACTACCCACATACAATCAACTACCCTGTCCTACTCTCGAACGGCTTCCAGTTCCTTG
This sequence comes from Limonium bicolor, assembly GCA_023374045.1. Lineage (NCBI taxonomy): Eukaryota > Viridiplantae > Streptophyta > Magnoliopsida > Caryophyllales > Plumbaginaceae > Limonium > Limonium bicolor. The sequence goes on from CM041781.1 coordinate 275,188,469, forward strand.
TACCTGAAAAGTATGGGAGCCCCCAAAGGGGGTCAGCACCTTTGCTGGTATGGTAATCCCGCAGCCCGCATGCTACCGGGCCACGCACAACTATTTGTCGTCTTAGCATGCGGTTGATTTATTTCAAACATGCACAAACTCACACGTATCATGCTTATAAGCAAACATCCATTAATAGGGCATAAACACAAATTAGCACACACACTCAATAACAACACACTTCACTTTATAACATACTCAACTTAATTTCTCTCCTCTGAGAGGATATAACTTTACTAAGGGAATGCCGGGGTGATATAAGCCCGAGCACAACATACATACATTTCCTTTACTTGAGTGGCGGCCTCATATAGGACCGATCACAACATACATAATTTCCCCCTAACTCCAATAGTGATGAGGTAGGTAAGCCTTGGTTAAGCTTGTGGGTGGTTGTAATTCAAGGAGGAAGAACAACCGTAACATAACAAAGAGGGAGTCGAAGCGAACTTAGGCATCGACACCCTACCAACATTATACATAATTTCCCTCCTAGCCCGATGTGGAGGTCGGGTAGGTAAGCTTTGGCTAAGCTAGTGGGAGGTCGAAATCCAATGAAGGAAACAACCCTAACATAACAGGATGGGAGTTAATTCTCATATATGTATTAACTCCCAAACAACACGCGCGACCGGAACAACCGGATTCCTCTCCATACATAACATATACTTATTAGTTAGAGGTTCCCTTATGGAACTTACCACATACATACATCACATAGTGTTACTAACTCGGTTAGACACATATGGGGAGTAATATCCCTTTTTAACAAACATGAATAACTGTATCCAATAACAACAACAACATACCCAACAAGTCACATACATCACTCATAATAACAACATACCCTAACGCACGGATAGCCGTAGTTAGAACGTTCCCATGGGTTGGGACGTTTATTCCGAATACCGATCTCTTATGTGAACCTAAAGTCGGTTAACTATTATTTAACACATAACTAAGGTTAAGCGGTATCGGAATTAATTACGCCACAATAATGAATTACTGTAAACTCATTTCATGCTTTATCTTGCAAGGTGGCAAACACACAGAAAAACACATTGGCATACAAGCCGGTGTAATCCGGTAGGACACAGGTTGCAAGAAAACCATACCTGTCACCGAAGGTGCACTCTAATGTGCCATCACAAGTTCCTTGAAAATCTTGAATAACTGGTAACATTATAACTATCTTTGTTAACATCGGGGTAACATAATTATTTAACGACTAATGCGCCATGATTAACCCGTTCGGTAGTTTTATAACTTTACATTCTTATTACAACTTCTCACCACTTAATTACCATTATAACTCACTTAACATGTCCTTAACAACCTTATAACATCATTACTTATCAATCCCCATCATTGGGTATCATTTCCTACCCTTAAACAAAATTTTTGCTCAAAATTACACTATGTCCGAACTTGTGTCCGAGCTTCCGAAGTTCGGACGCAAGTCGAGACTCACATGGGTGAAACTGGCGAATGTCCGAACTTGAGTCCGAGCTTTGAAGTTCGGACACAAGCCGAGGCAAAAATCCAAAGAAAATTCCAACTGTCCGAACTTGTGTCCGAGCTTCGAAGTTCGGACACAAGTCGAGGCCAAAACTGAGGAAAACTTACAGGCGTCCGAACTTGTGTCCGGACATCGAAGGTCGGACACAAGTCGAAGCAAAATAGCCTGGGAAAATTTTCGAGTGTCCGAACTTCCAAGTTCGGACGGAAGTTCGGACACCACTGAAATTTCGAAAAATTTAGAAAACGACGGGGCATGTCCGAACTTCCAAGTCGGACGGAAGTTCGGACATACCCAAAAATTCAGCCAACAGAGGCAAATTCTACCCAGAATTGCACTTCCAAAAATCCATACTCCCTCCTTGACATCACAAGTCATCTAGCACCATTATGCCATGATTTTTGCACTAACCTAACTCCATTATTTATCCACCATTACAAAGCCAACAATCCACACTACTCAACATTAAACATCCCCTTTCAATACCTAAATTCTCTCATCCATCAAACCATCATCAAACACTCATTTTCCATCCAAATTTTGCCATAACCTCCCCATACACCTTATACATCCATCTCATCAATTTACATGCTTTTCATCCCTAATCTAGCCACACCCTTTTCAAGGGTCCTAACAGCATATAAAAAATCCTCAACACCATCAACAACAACATAATCACCATAAACTCCATAACCACAACATCAATCACACACTCAAAACAATTGGCTCTTAAGGCCCTCGGCTCAACATTAATTCACAACCTCTTCTAACATCAACTAAACACATTACAACATAGTTTTCAATCCATACATTTGGGTTCATTAATTTGTTTACCCATCCCAAACAACTTAAACAATTACAACAAAGTTTAAGGTAGTTTTTCTTACCTTAATTTCACAAGTCCCTTAATTCACCTCTTGCTCCTCATCTCCTCCAAAAATCGGTCCAGAAGGTATGGAGTTCCCAAACTCCATCCCAACATCCAAGAACACAAAACATATTTAATTAATTATCTAAACCCTTGGAATTTCAATTCGATAGAAGGGGCTAGAACACAAGTTAGGGTTTACCTTTTTGGGAGCTTTTAAGAGGGATTCTCACCCTTGAATCAAGAAGGAAACTACTCCACCATTGAAGGGTCAATTTGGAGCTCAAGAACAAGGAGAAAACAAGGTATCAAAAATGGTGAAAAATTGATTACACCAAGAGATGAAGGAAAAATGACTCTCTCTTGGAAATTTTTACCTTAGAAGAAAGAGGAGACTCCAAGCTTCTCTTTGGTGCCATTTTCTCTTCAAATGGGGAAAACCCATGGAGGTCAACTTCATCCTTTTGGAATTTTGAAAAGAGAGGATGATAGAGGATGATGAGAGGAAGAAGAATATGTAATTTGTTTTTGATTTGGAGCTCAAATGGAGCTTGAACATGGAGGGAAATGGAGGAAGCCATTGTTGGCTTGTGGAGGAGAACTCCATCGGGAGAGAGGGAGGAAAGGAATCGGCTGGGAGAGAAAAGAGAGGAAAGAGAGGAAGAGAGAGAGGGAAAAAGAAAATAAAGGAGGAGAGAGATGGGTGAGGGGTATTTGTGCCCTTTGTTATTTTGGCTCTCTCTTGACTTAATTAATTAGCTAACTGTCATGTGTGGGTGGGCTGTTTACATTAATAAAACCGGCCCACTGATATAACACGCTGGAGCGTTTTTCGTCTTTTAACAGAAAACGCTCGTTTATTTACCCGGTTTAGTACTATTCACTAACCGGGACCGTTTTCCGGAATTTCCTCATTCCTTAAATTTTAATGGTTAATAAACTCCCATTAATGTTTAATTATTGTTACACAATCAACTATTATTTTTACGGGGTCGTTTAACTGTTTAAGGTCACGTTTCCGGGTTTTCTCGAAGAACGCGCCCTAGACTCCGTTAGCGTTTTAACGCATTGTTTGGATCCGTTTTCTTCCGAAATTTTCCCACATGTTATTAATGTGTAATTAAGGTATAAAAATATATTTATGACCCTTACGAAGGTTATGTACCTCCTAAATAATTAAATACGCGTTTTTCACGTTTTGTGACTTTTACGCATTTTCTTCTTCTTTTTGGTTTTCATTTGTTCACCAATGATCTTAAGGACTTAATTAGCCTTAGAAAATTATAATTACACAATTAATTAGTACATTAAGGTTTGGGGTATTTCAATCTACCCCCCTTAAAAGAACTTCGTCCTCGAAGTTCACACTTCCCACGCATCATTGGTTAGAATACGGGGATTACTTGCAACATAAACTTCCATAACAAACATACTTTACATTACAACCTCGGACTTGACGGTCCGGGTAACACATCCACATCCATATATATATAACATACTTACATAGTAATCTCGGACTTGATGATCCGGCTACCTTAACAACATTTGCACATGTATAACAACCCTTTGACTCTTGGTCTGGGTAACATAACAACATTTAGACTCGTGGTCTTGATAACACAACATCCTTTAGACACATAGGTCTTGATAACATAACACTTCCGGAATTCAATCACATTAGGACTCAAGGTCCAAAATAATAATTATTACACATACCACACAACATGTCATAGCATGTATATCAACCAGAAATTCCTTTTCCATCTCTTCATGGGTTCGAGACCCATGTTGAGTACATATACACTGTGATCCCGCAGAACTGGTCGCGATGGACACTCTGGTCCCCGTTCCTTGGGAGATCAAAACAATTGCATACATCTTTAAAATATACTTCTCATGTCACCGGTCCTAAGACAAAGGCTCATACGTCCTCAGCTCGTGAGCAAGTAGTAGGAAAATACCCTCTACGAGGTTAAGTATGACGAAATCCTTTATTGGAAGGATCTTAATCGAAAATCCTTTACAAGGTCACATAAAAGTAGTCCTTCCTTTGAAAATACCGTTTAAGAATCTTAAAAATATTAATTGATGTCTTGAAAATACCAATTGAGAATTTGAAACCCAATTTTAAAATTCTTTTGAAAATTCAATACAACTCCAAGTCCAATTATTGTTAACTGCATCTTATTCTTGATGTGATTATTTGTGACCACTTATAGGGAGTTTCAAGATCATCCAACCCTAATGTGATCAGCATCAGAGTTGAACTATCTTTCCACCCCAATTTGTGTTCGGCTTCCCTTGATCTCATGATAATCAAGTTTCACCTCCCACTTCATTTTCAAACAACAACTAATTCAAGCATGTACCATTTTTATCTTCTAATCCATCTAGTCGTAATCATTACATCTCCAAGGGTGGAACTATGTCCATCAATCAACTTCCCGATTTATTTTAAATCAAGTTACCTAGGGAATTTAATTCTCACTAGGTTCTACGTTGGTGTCATACCTCTTCATAAATCACAATACTGTATATATACATATATCCATATATATTTTTATCAAAATATAATACACAATATTACATTTGGTATCATATGAACATACACTGTCGGGGTTTTGGTTCCCCGGGAGTTTTTTCTACTCCCTTATACTTATACTTTCACACACATTTGTTGACACAATAAACACACTTATCGCAAGGGTATTCGCATCTTCAGTGCGCAATTACCATAATTAAACCATGAATGAATGCGTATGTTTATGTAACACACGCACCAATCATCAAACAAATCATTTTGTGCTATGCACACCACAGTTCACGTACACTTGTACGGTAAAACACACTAAACGGTTTCGCGCTCTACCCCCCTTAAAAGGGATTACGCCCACGTAATCAATCACTTAATCACTGGTTTATAACGTCCTACCGTCGTGAAGTGTTTTATCTCCATGCAGTTTATTACAAAATGTGTTCCGGTTTGAGGATCTTAGCCATATTGGCGGTTTAGTCCCTAACCAAGAATTCTCACTAGAGTTTATTTTAACTCTTAACTGGTTTCGATTCTAGCCTGTGAGGCTTTTAGGCATCATTAGTTTGCCATTCACTCATGTTCACTATTCGCATTCAACGTTTGAATCACTGGTTCACCAGTTTCTCCTGCGCAACTCTTGATAACTTTAGGGCTTAGTTTGCCCCCATACATTATTCTTATTGTATTGTACATCCCCGATTATCACCTTTATCTTGGTAGTAACGGTTCTCAACCGACGCGTGGTTCACTTACCATGAGCGAACTCGGTGAGTTACAAACTTCTCTCCACTTTCATGATAATTTACTGTATTTCACACTGACTTACTTGATTTCTTTCGACTTATTGTCGGTTGAATTTGAGCTACTACTTAATGTGTAGTACTCTTTCGATTATTTCCCACACTTGAGGTATATTCCATACCGATATTTAACAATCATGTTACTGTAGTCACTTATGTCAACCAAGTACCTTTGATTGGTACGACCGTGCTTTGCTTATGCATCGGTTTTATCACATCATAAGTCTTGTCTTTCTATTACATTTAACATTTCTCAAACTTCCTAGCTACCTCACTCGATCATTACTGCACGAGAGCAATACCAAAACACTCAGTCATACAGAGTACAGAGGCGTAAACTCTTGACAGTAAATCACTTATGTGATAGCAATGGGAATTCTCTCTGAGTCCCTTATCACATAGTATCAACTACTGGCTTATTGCCCAGTCTGCGTTTCACCACTTACTTGTATGTCCATTGAGTTTCACTCATAACTGGACTTATTGTCACATTATTATTTAAGAATACTTAGACAACGGTCGTTTACTACGCACCGTGCGGTTACTCATTGTATAACATTAACTTACACGGCATCCGCTATTATATTAGCTTTTGTCATTACACTGCGTTTCGCCACTTGTTTGGCTGATTGCTTAGGACGCTATTCTCACCCTTATGCTCCTTGAGCGTTGTTCATTTCGTACTTAGTATCCCACACCTATGGTGGGTCTCTACAACTGGTATAAACACTTCATTTCGATTTATTCCTACTCACATCATTCTTGGGTAATAACAACATGGTCAACCCTTAACATATTCTCTGAACTCTGTTCACATAACTACCGCTGTTGCGGTCTCACATATCAAGAGGTATCCCCGCTCTTAAAGCAGTGGTTCGTTATACGCTTTACTTACTTATATCACATGAACTTTCGTAATCAATAACATTTTCTTAACACATTCTACTTGTGGCTTATAAGCCTTATTGCCTCGAGCTCTGCTCATTGTAGGCTGTTCACACACATTTACTTCTCCGTACATATTACACGGTTTATAGATTGTATTGGGCTCCATGACAAGGTTGTTGTTCCTTTCATGTGATGCTCCTTCAAGGATGTCAGACTTCTTCCTGACGACTTATGCTTAAACCGGGTGTTAGTTTCAACCCTTGCGTTTCTGCCACGTTATCTCATTCAACCATTGTTGGTCCAAACACCCTTTTAAGGATAGTTCCTGGGTGTTACTAGGTTATGCCATTTCATCTGGCTTGCACTTACTGGTATGTTTAATTTACTACTTCGCCCTGCATTCTTTGTTGGGTTGAATATTCTCCTTAGTGAGATTCTTATCCCTAGTGATCATCTCGGGAGTCTCGTCCGATCCTTGCACATTAACGTATCATAGTAGGCATGTGCCTCACCATATGTAGGCTGGGTACTTACTCCAGCTTTTATGTTCATCCTTCAGGATCCTTAAGACCTGTGCTATGTCTTTACTTACTAACCAGTGCACTTCGCACTAGTTCACCTTTAAACATTCCCTTAAAATAAACTTACTAATTCCTTTAGTCTTCTTAACTTGACTGGTTTCCTTTTCTTCAACCATACTTGGTAATCCATTGCTCTTGATTGACTTTTACTTCGGACCGTAGTATGGAGTCGACTACTTCCCGTGTTCCAGACTCCACTCGTATACATACGTGGGGTACCCTGCTGATACATTGCTACTTGCCCGACTACCCCATAAAAAGGTTTGTCAGGCCCACAAGCTCCTATCGGAGTGCGGTCGTCCCACATTACTGTTGGTACACTCGTAGTGTCCGTCACACGCCTAGGTGAAGTATTCTGTTGTCAACTCCTCTTATATTATCCCGTGATAATATGCATTCCATGTTTCCCGAACTTCATCAAGGGAAGTGTATCCACTGTTGTATTATTATGAACTCACTCCATTCCCTCGGGTTGTTACCCTTGGGTTTACCGGTTTCCATCCGGTTGTTTAAAAGTAACTGGGTAAAACTTACCTACCATGTGGCACTGAGGCCCGCGTAGGTCTTCTGGTTTGGTTTTAAGAAAAGAAGAAGAAAGAACATGGGTTTGAAAGAAAATCTGGTTTTGAAAAGAGTTTGACAAAAATGATTTTAGGTTTAAAGAAAAATTTCCGTGGTTTTACAACGTTTCTTGCCTTATCCAAGTCTAGCTTCCTGCTGACTGGTGTGTTTCCAAGCACTGAGGTCAGGCTAGTAAGCCCTTCCACGGTTATGATAACCCCACTTAACTTCATGGTACTTTACTAAGTACCGGTAATTGTTTAAAATTTCCCGTACAGCCTTGTTATAGCAGCACTTGCCATAGCAAGTGCGCCATGCAATCTGGTTATCGGTTCAATACACATTGATTGCGGTACTGCTTTCGCCTGCTCTAACATCAGTGGCCTTGCTGGCCCTTACTCGACCTTACAGTCTTAACAGCAATTCCTTGGGTACTTCTCAGTGTCTTCACATGACAACCATTAACTAGGGTGTTTCCCATTCTGGGAGACCCCTTTTTACTTAGTATTGTATCCTCCTCGTACTATGTTGTAGTTCCTTAATCGGTTGGTATACCGTTGGGTGTTAGTTAACATTGTAGTCCCGTAGACACTCGTCTCGGGTTCTACTACTTCACTTCAACACTGTTGCACGGTTATTGCTTGCAAGCTGGTTGTCCTCGACTGCTTCGCATGTCGACCCAGGGTGCTGGAAATTCCATTCCCTTATGCATAAGATTCCTCACTTTTCGCTAACAAGAGCGGTTAATATTGTTAAAGTGGAGACCGTCTTCGGGATTCACGCCTTTCGGGATCTACCGTGTGACTGGTTCTCCGTACTTTAGGGACACTTAACAACGGCCAGATCGGGTATCCCCGAGTAAGAGAGGACTTTCATCTCTCTGGCGTTCTTTCTGAGTTAGAGAATAGGGTTTGTGGAGGGCGGGATGGATATCGTAGGTATCCCGTACACACTGGTATTCCCTAACTAGCGTACTTCTCACGCTATCACTCAACCCTTAACCCAAAGTACTAAACTCTTAACTCGGTACTTCCTAAGCTCGGTATTTCAGTCATCAGAGCGATACTTTGCTCTGATACCACTTTTTGTAACACCCCAACTACAAACAACACATTTAGCAACACTTGCAGCGGAAATCATAACTCACAACATGACTTAACTCCTTCGTGTTACACGCCGTTAGCCACCCACGTGACTAACAAGGCTAACATACATACATCGTACCGGTCTGATGGACTAAACTCTAAACTCCAACTAACATTAATCCCGTTCCATGTTCAACATTCATTATACACTTACATTACAACTGTACCGAGAGAGTAATACCAACTAACGCCGATACAATTTCGGTCTTACTACACCTACAAACACATCCACAATTTTCATGACTACCACATACAATCAACTACCCGTCCTACTCTCGAACGGCTTCCAGTTCCTTGTACCTGAAAAGTATGGGAGCCCCCAAAGGGGGTCAGCACCGTTGCTGGTATGGTAATCCCGCAGCCCGCATGCTACCGGGCCACGCACAACTATTTGTCGTCTTAGCATGCGGTTGATTTATTTCAAACATGCACAAACTCACACGTATCATGCTTATAAGCAAACATCCATTAATAGGGCACAAACACAAATTAGCACACACACTCAATAACAACACACTTCACTTTATAACATACTCAACTTAATTTCTCTCCTCTGAGAGGATATAACTTTACTTAGGGAATGCCGGGGTGATATAAGCCCGAGCACAACATACATACATTTCCTTTACTTGAGTGGCGGCCTCATATAGGACCGATCACAACATACATAATTTCCCCCTAACTCCAATAGTGATGAGGTAGGTAAGCCTTGGTTAAGCTTGTGGGTGGTTGTAATTCAAGGAGGAAGAACAACCGTAACATAACAAAGAGGGAGTCGAAGCGAACTTAGGCATCGACACCCTACCAACATTATACATAATTTCCCTCCTAGCCCGATGTGGAGGTCGGGTAGGTAAGCTTTGGCTAAGCTAGTGGGAGGTCGAAATCCAATGAAGGAAAACAACCCTAACATAACAGGATGGGAGTTAATTCTCATATATGTATTAACTCCCAAAACAACACGCGCGACCGGAACAACCGGATTCCTCTCCATACATAACATATACTTATTAGTTAGAGGTTCCCTTATGGAACTTACCACATACATACATCACATAGTGTTACTAACTCGGTTAGACACATATGGGGAGTAATATCCCTTTTTAACAAACATGAATAACTGTATCCAATAACAACAACAACATACCCAACAAGTCACATACATCACTATAACAACATACCCTAACACACGGATAGCCGTAGTTAGAACGTTCCCATGGTTGGATGGGACGTTTATTCCGAATACCGATCTCTATGTGAACCTAAAGTCGGTTAACTATTATTTAACACATAACTAAGGTTAAGCGGTATCGGAATTAATTACGCCACAATAATGAATTACTGTAAACTCATTTCATGCTTTATCTTGCAAGGTGGCAACACACAGAAAACACATTGGCATACAAGCCGGTTGTAATCCGGTAGGACACAGGTTGCAAGAAAACCATACCTGTCACCGAAGGTGCACTCTAATGTGCCATCACAATCCTTGAAAATTGAATAACTGGTAACATTATAACTATCTTTGTTAACATCGGGGTAACAAATTATTTAACGACTAATGCGCCCATGATTAACCCCGTTCGGTAGTTTTATAACTTTACATTCTTATTACAACTTCTCACCACTTAATTACCATTATAACTCACTTAACATGTCCTTAACAACCTTAAACATTACTTATTCCCCATCATTGGGTATCATTTCCTACCCTTAAACAAAATTTTTGCTCAAAATTACACTATGTCCGAACTTGTGTCCGAGCTTCCGAAGTTCGGACGCAAGTCGAGACTCACATGGGTGAAACTGGCGAATGTCCGAACTTGTGTCCGAGCTTTGAAGTTTGGACACAAGCCGAGGCAAAAATCCAAAGAAAATTCCAACTGTCCGAACTTGTGTCCGAGCTTCGAAGTTCGGACACAAGTCGAGGCCAAAACTGAGGAAAACTTACAGGCGTCCGAACTTGTGTCCGGACATCGAAGGTCGGACGCAAGTCGAAGCAAAATAGCCTGGGAAAATTTTCGAGTGTCCGAACTTCCAAGTTCGGACGGAAGTTCAGACACCACTGAAATTTCGAAAAATTTAGAAAACGACGGGGCATGTCCGAACTTCCAAGTCCGGACGGAAGTTCGGACGTACCCAAAAATTCAGCCAACAGAGGCAAATTCTACCCAGAATTGCACTTCCAAAAATCTATACTCCCTCCTTGACATCCCAAGTCATCTAGCACCATTATGCCATGATTTTGCACTAACCTAACTCATTATTTATCCACCATTACAAAGCAACAACAATCCACACTACTCAACATTAAACATCCCTTCAATACCTAAATTCTCTCATCCATCAAACCATCATCAAACACTCATTTCCATCCAAATTTTGCCATAACCTCCCCATACACTTATACATCCATCTCATCAATTACATGCTTTTCATCCCTAATCTAGCCACACCCTTTTCAAGGGTCCTAACAGCATATAACAAATCCTCAACACATCAACAACAACATAATCATAAACTCCATAACCACCAAACATCAATCACAAACTCAAAACAATTGGCTCTTAAGGCCCTCAGCTCAACATTAATTCACAACCTCTTCTAACATCAACTAAAACACATTACAACATATTTTTCAATCATACATTGGGTTCATTAATTTGTTTACCCATCCCAAACAACTTAAACAATTACAACAAAGTTTAAGGTAGTTTTTCTTACCTTAATTTCACAAGTCCCTTAATTCACCTCTTGCTCCTCATCTCCTCCAAAAATCGGTCCAGAAGGTATGGAGTTCCCAAACTCCATCCCAAATCCAAGAACACAAAACATATTTAATTAATTATCTAAACCCTTGGAATTTCAATTCGATAGAAGGGGCTAGTAAACACAAGTTAGGGTTTACCTTTTTGGGAGCTTTAAGAGGGATTCTCACCCTTGAATCAAGAAGGAAACTACTCCACCATTGAAGGGTCAATTTGGAGCTCAAGAACAAGGAGAAAACAAGGTATCAAAATGGTGAAAAATTGATTACACCAAGAGATGAAGGAAAAATGACTCTCTCTTGGAAATTTTTACCTTAGAAGAAAGAGGAGACTCCAAGCTTCTCTTTGGTGCCATTTTCTCTTCAAATGGGGAAAACCCATGGAGGTCAACTTCATCCTTTTGGAATTTGAAAAGAGAGGATGATAGAGGATGATGAGAGGAAGAAGAATATGTTAATTTGTTTTTGATTTGGAGCTCAAATGGAGCTTGAACATGGAGGGAAATGGAGGAAGCCATTGTTGGCTTGTGGAGGAGAACTCCATCGGGAGAGAGAGGAAAGGAATCGGCTGGGAGAGAAAGAGAGGAAAGAGAGGAAGAGAGAGAGAGAGGGAAAAAGAAAATAAAGGAGGAGAGAGATGGGTGAGGGGTATTTGTGCCCTTTGTTATTTTGGCTCTCTCTTGACTTAATTAATTAGCTAACTAGTCATGTGTGGGTGGGCTGTTTACATTAATAAAACCGGCCCACTGATATAACACGCTGGAGCGTTTTTCGTCTTTTAACAGAAAACGCTCGTTTATTTACCCGGTTTAGTACTATTCACTAACCGGGACCGTTTTCCGGAATTTCCTCATTCCTTAAATTTTAATGGTTAATAAACTCCCATTAATGTTTAATTATTGTTACACAATCAACTATTATTTTTACGGGGTCGTTTAACTGTTTAAGGTCACGTTTCCGGGTTTTCTCGAAGAACGCGCCCTAGACTCCGTTAGCGTTTTAACGTTGTTTGGATCCGTTTTCTTCCGAAATTTTCCCACATGTTATTAATGTGTAATTAAGGTATAAAAATATATTTATGACCCTTACGAAGGTTATGTACCTCCTAAATAATTAAATACGCGTTTTTCACGTTTTGTGACTTTTACGCATTTTCTTCTTCTTTTTGGTTTTCATTTGTTCACCAATGATCTTAAGGACTTAATTAGCCTTAGAAAATTATAATTACACAATTAATTAGTACATTAAGGTTTGGGGTATTCCAAACTTCTACTAAGCGGAACAAACCTAATGTTTATGTCACGAGAACTGAAATATATCAAAATGTAGAAATTCCTAACAAAAGTCCTAGAATTACAAAAGTCCTGGAATCCAAACCCTATGAATCACAGAATTGAAAGTGAATAACTATCTAACATCTACCAAGCGGAATAAACCTAATGTTTATGTCACAAGAGCTGAAATATATCAAAATGTAGAAATTCCTAACAAAAGTCCTAGAATTCGAACCCTATGAATCATAGAATTGAAAGTGAATAACTATCTAACTTCTACTAAGTGGAACAAACCTAATGTTTATGTCACGAGAGCTGAAATATATCAAAATTTAGAAATTCCTAACAAAAAATCCTAGAATTCAAACCCTATGAATCACAAAATTGAAAGTGAATAAACTATCTAACATCTACCAAGCGGAACAAACCTAATGTTTATGTCACGAGAACTGAAATATATCAAAATGTGAAATTCCTAACAAAAGTCCTAGAATTCAAACCCTATGAATCACAGAATTGAATGTGAATAACTATCTAACATCTACCAAGCAGAACAAACCTAATGTTTATGCCACAAGAACTGAAATATATCAAAATGTAGAAATTCCTAACAAATGTCTTAGAATTCAAACCCTATGAATCACAGAATTGAATGTGAATAACTATCTAACATCTACCAAGCGGGACAAACCTAATGTTTATGTCACGAGAACTGAAATATATCAAAATGTAGAAATTCCTAACAAAAGTCCTAGAATTCAAACCCTATGAATCACAAAATTGAAGGTGAATAACTATCTAACATTTACCAAGTGGAACAGACCTAATGTTTATGTCACAAGAACTGAAGTATATCAAAATGTAGAAATTCCTAACAAAAGTCCTAGAATTCAAACCCTATGAATCACAGAATTGAAGGTGAATAACTATCTAACATCTACCAAGCGGAACAAACCTAATGTTTATGTCATAAGAACTGAAATATATCAAAATGTAGAAATTCCTAACAAAAGTCATAGAATTCAAACCCTATGAATCACAGAATTGAAAGTGGATAACTATCTAACATCTACTAAGCGGAATAAACCTAATGTTTATGTCACGAGAACTGAAATATATCAAAATGTAGAAATTCCAAACAAAAGTCCTAGAATTCAAACCCTATGTATCACACAATTGAAAGTGGATATCTATCTAACATCTACCAAGCGGAACAAACCTAATGTTTATGTCACGAGAACTGAAATATATCAAAATGTAGAAATTCCTAACAAAAGTCCTAGAATTCAAACCCTATGAATAACATAATTGAAAGTGAATAACTATCTAACATCTACCAAGCGGAACAAACATAATGTATATGTCACGAGAACTGAAATATATCAAAATGTAGAAATTCCTAACAAAGTCCTAGAATTCAAACCCTATGAATCACAGAATTGAAAGTGGATAACTATTAACATCTATTAAAGTGGAACAAACCTAATGTTTATGTCACGAGAACTGAAATATATCAAAATGTAGAAATTCCTAACAAAAGTCCTAGAATTCAAACCCTATGAATCACATAATTGAAAGTGAATAACTATCTAACATCTACCAAGAGGAACAAAACCTAATGTTTATGTCACGAGAACTGAGGAAAAAGTGTCTCCATAACATTCCAACTTATTCAACTAAGTTTGGTGAAAAAAAATGTACTGCAAATAGTAAAAAAAATTTCTATTCGCAGTTCAAATTAATTTTAAATCATATTAATAGTGTAAACACATAAATAACATCTCCAAGACTTTTTTTTTAAACAAAAGATTTCAGTATTGATTACTACAAAAATATAACTAGCAAAAATCACTACTAATCAACTACAAACTTTTTAGGTTAAATTACTTTCAAATATCATTTTTTTAAAAAAACAAATTTACGACACGATGTCACTACATGTTTACAACATTAATATGATTTAAAAAAAAATTGTACTGCGGTGATTAGTAATTTTGTACTGCGAATAGCAACCCGGTTTTTTTTTTGTAGAGGTTTAAGGTTATGTTTATGCTAGCTCCACCACTCTAAAGATTATATCTTTTAATTTATTTTTTATAAAAAAAATTGGGTCGTGGGTTGAAATTGGGTTGGTAGATAAAACCCGAAACTGACTTGAGTTTTAATGATCCAATCCGAACTCGACCCGAAAATGTTTTGCATTGAAAATTGCAACCCAAATCCTTTTTTTAGCATATCGGTTCGGGTCGAATTTTGGGTTCACGTCAAAATTGATAACCCTAAAGGGCATTAGTAGCCTTAGCGACAGTGGCGGAGCCACGTTCACTTGTGCAGAAAATGTTTTTAACCACGGTTATTTTGTCTATATACCACGGTTAGAAACCGTGGTATATACTCGTGTCGTATATCGCAAAACTATAAAACCACGGTTTGAAACGTCGTTTAAAGCGATATTATAAACCACGGTTGTTTCATGACCGTCGTTTAAAGCCGTTTCTGTCGCGGGATCAGACCGATTTTATACGACGGTTTTGCTTTAAACCGTGGTATAACACTTTTATATGACGGTTTAGACAGTAATCGTGGTATAAAACATACATAATACTACGGTTTCTAATAAACCGTGGTTTATAACGTCGTTCCATTGAGTTTTTAAACCACGGTTTTACTTAACCGTGGTTTTTTTCTTCTTTTTTTAGTTTTTCTTGTTTTTTTTAGCCTCTACCATGTGTTTTAAAACACAACCCAATTTACAATCACATATAAAACCTGTACAGGGCATCCAACTAGTATTGCCCTTTGGTAACCAACCACACTATATATGACCATAAACCAAGTTGCCATTTGAATTGCAACATCGAAAACGAATTGCAAACAAACCCATTCAAACTTTCAAAAATAAGAGAGAGTTGAACTTTACAAACTTTGAGAGTCTACGTTGCTTCAGCACAAACAAAAGTGTAAGTCTAACTACACTAGGATAAGATCTAAGAAACGCTCAAGTAATTTTACACCAAAACTGCAATAAATTATCTCTTACAAAGTCCAGATCCACTTTAGAATATGTGCCCCCTGCTTTTGTGAAAAAGAAACAATCTGTCCATAAAAAGAAACTGATCATCATTAGTACACACAATTTTATTTAAAATGCAATAACTTTAACTACAACTTTGATTGGTATGGGTTACCTTGTCATCATCATCATGCATGTCAATATTTTGTACAATCTTCTACATGTACCGCATCACATAATAGCCACAGCTCCGTGAATCAGGCTGTTTAGGACACTGTCATCACACCATCCATGGATTACCAACTTTAGACAGATCAAGAAATTAAACGTTTAACTTTAATACAAAAATGCATAAATTAAATGATTACTTACACGTATGTATTGGAAGTTCAAGATGGAGAATGGTTTCTTCTCATCACTTAAACCAAGCTTATGGCCCCTGCATAAATACAACATTTTAAAATGAAGCCATTTATTGCCAATAATCCAGGACAAGCTTAAAATAAATACAAAATGCATTAAAATTTTAAATACTCACTCCTTCAAATATTTCTCTACAGCGATCTCTCGAAGGTCATCAGCGCCCAATGGGTCTAGTATCAACAAGCATGAGGTGTCGATACACAACACCATCAACATCCAATGATTGCTACCACAGGTAAAACAAAGAATGTTTTGTAGAACAATATTTTTAATTATCACATAATGTAATTAGGAAGCAAAAAATTCCAGTTATTGTGTACTTACATCTGATGATATGGGATCAGCAAATATTTGCTTCTTCTTCGCATCGCAGTACAAAATCCCTGCCTCACGTGCTGTGCACATCCTTGCTCATCCAATGCGGCCTGACTTGCTGACATCAATTGCGGACACAAGAAAGAGATGGCATATATTCGTTCGATGTCAGTCTAGTAGTCAAACACCTAAACAACATTTTTTCATAAGATATGTTAAATAGCTTAAAAAATGAAAGATAATTTAATAATTTAAAAGATACTTACACACAATAGGCCTGAATCACAGAGATGTTAAGCAGGTCTCCCATCAAAAATTCTCTTAGATCGCTCACGGTAATCATCAGATCTCTAGGCTCGGGGGAGTGGAAAACATGCTTAGACACTTTCATGTTGAAGTTGGTGACAGACTGCTCCGTCATGAAAAAGTCATACAACATTTTTGTTTGTCTGTCAACTTCTTCAGAACTTGGGTGTCAGAATGGGGGATCTCCTAGGAGTCATATCGAAAGGTTTCACCACTTCCTTTCTCACACTCTGACTCTCCTCATTTGATTTCACAACTTCCTTCCCCTTATCCACTTTCCTCTTCTTAACCGGTCTTAATTCCTTATCAATCTAATAGTATACAAAATTTAAATAATAAACATATCAGTCAACAGTCAAGTTAAAAAATAAACAGTAAGCATATAAATAGTTTACCTTGTCACTGACATCAATGAGAGAATATGGCCATGGAACAACTGAAGATTGTGCTTGACCTATTTACTCCACTGATTCCACTCCAACGGAAGGAGAGTCCTCATGGCCTCGCACAAGGTCGTCTACCATCACACGAGCGTGGAGAGGTGGGAGCTTGAAATGTACTACAGTGTTTGGTCCGGTCTGTAAAACCCAACCGTATGCAACATGCACAGTCTCACCATCCAACACTTGAAACAGATGGCATGATTTAGCCACCTACATCAACTCACAACAGTAAGCAAGGTAATAAAATTATATTGTTTTAAAAGTAATGTTAAAATAACTAAGGAGGAAAAAAGAACAAACCGGAAGGTTTTGATAAGGAAATGTGTCTCTGGTAGAAGAAGAAGGTGCAGGATGATCGACCATCGGAGTATCCGCCGTCGTGGTAGGAGCAGACGTCGGTGTAGGATCATCGACCATCGGAGTATCCGCCGTTGGTAGGAGCAGACGTCGGTGTAGCAGTAGGTGCCGGTGTAGGATCGTCGGCCACTGTCGATGTATCCGCCGTCGCGGTAGGAGCAGACACCAGTGTAGGAGTAGGTGTCGGTGTAGGAGCATGCACCTGGCCCAATACTAAAGCCACAAGTCTTCGCAGGCGCTCCTCGTAGGCTTGACGCTCCTCAGCGTGACGTTCCAACTCCTGCACCCGTCCTGCACCCGCATCCACCATTCTCTCTATCATTTCAGCCTGTGATACTCTCGATCGAGACGAAGGAAACACGTCTTTTTGGCGAACTTCCCCTCCAAGCCCCCGCACTCGCCCTGGATGATCTTTTGCCCAAGGGCCTTATTCAGTGGATCATCCTGAGACGAGGGGGGAACCATCTCCCATCGCTCAGTAGATCCAGACTATTTTAAATTACAAAAATATTAGAAATGAACTTACTAATTAGTAAACACACAACTTTTAAAAATATATACTTACAATCTTTGAAGCCAACTCAGCAGTCTCGCTCTGCGGGAACACATATACTCCCTCGTCATTTTTCTTCATGCGCCCCAAATATGTCTGCACCCTACTTGCATCGTCAACATTATCACAACTGACTGAGTGTCGTCTTCATTACTTTCGTAGTAAGCCCTCGCTCTTCCACTTCTCCAAGCGCCCCGTATATCCAGCTCGCCCCATGAAGTGCTTATATATATTCTTCGCCCGGTTACGTCTCTTGTCTTGACGTAACTGTTACAAAATTTGTATATTTGTAAGTTATACATAATAATAAAAATATTTGTTAAATTTTATTCCTTAAATAATTAAGAAAAATAATTGTAAAAGTACCTTAAACTCTTCAGTCTGGCGATGGTCGTAGAATATCTTCCAGTCCTCCTCCGTGATCATACCATCATACACTACCCACGGTGACCTTTGGAGCCCGCTTTGGTAATCCAACCATCTACCAACCGATGCTTGAACTGTCACAGTGATGTCGCTAGAAGTGATTCAATCTTCGTCCGAAGTTCATCCGCGACTTTGTACCGCTTCTACACCATCTGCCACATGATGTCTTTGTCTGCCTTTTCTTGATCCTTCCAATCCTTATTAATCGAGCAATGGGATTTTACCATCAATCCCAAGAAGAAGCAAAACTGTGCTTCGACCCACCAGAATGTCGGAGGTACTTGTCCCAGACCAAATCGATGGGAGAATCCTTCTTCACCTTCAACCCAGGGTCGGTCCACGTCCCTTCCGAGGGTTTTGCGAAGTAGATGCAGCTGGTGGTTCTTCAGCAGGGACGTCATCGTAATATCATCCAACCCCAACAGTAAGTCCTCTTCGACTCTATCGTCAGGATCCATAATCTGAAAAATAATCAATAATTAACAAGGTTAATACGAACATCTACTGAATCAAATGTTGAAACATGACAAAAATGAAATATATATATATAATATTGTCAATCAGACTTACAAAATAACATTTCATCGTTCAATCCACAATCCTTCATTGTGGTCGGACCTTCGATATTCAAAATTAGTTACATTATCTACCTCCATCGGCAACCGAATAGGTACATCTGTTTCATCTTCACAGTCGTATTCATCCTCATCAACAATATTATCAATCCCAACTATCGATCTTTTACTCTGCATTACAATAGACCATCTGGGATTACACTGATCACGACAGTAGAATACTTGTTTTGCCTTTGATGCAACAATAAAGGGTTCATCAGTAGGAGCCGCTGTCGTTAAATCAACTAGCTTCATACCATGATCCTCCTCACGATATCCCTGTTTGTTGTCCACCCATTTGCAAAAATACGCAAGTTTCATAACTAGTGTAATTCAAGACCCAGATATCCTCAATAACACCATAATATTCGTTCTTCAGTGTATTACGACTTGTTCCTGTGAAAATGTCTTGTGAAGCGATAAGATGCACACCACTGTTCTGGTTTGTCGATTTACAATCTTGACGTTCAGTGTAAAAAGAAAATCCATTTACATCATATCCTTCATAAGACAACACATCGAGATTTGGACCGAGTGCCAACAACTGGATCATTTCATCCACGTTCCTTGAATCTTCATTCAGCACCTTCTGTCTGAACCACTTAACAAATGTTGCATTCTGCTCCTTTTTTAATTTGGCATTACTCATCGTTGGGTGTTTTGTTTTGAGGTAGGCTAGGTGTGCATCGAAATACGGTTCAACACTTTCAGAGTGATTCAACACAACCAGATGTGCCTTGTTCAATGTATCAATATCAACTCTGCATAATTTTTTCCACAGGTACCAACCCCTTTAAGCCTGCCATCATGTCTTGCTTTTGGTAATCCAATAACATCAACACCGTGTAAGTAGTGAGTGCAGAAGTCAACTACCTCCTCTGTTACTGTCCCTTCAATTATGCTTCCCTCTGGACGCCGACGGTTTTTCATTTTCTTTTTCAGTATACCCATATATCTCTCAAACGGATACATGTATCGAAGGTATAACGGACCACAATGTTTGATCTCTCTAACAAGATGAACAAGTAGATGCACCATAATATCAAAAAAAAGAAGGAGGAAAATACATTTCCAACTGACACATGGTGATCACAAGGTCATTCTGTAGTTTATCCAGCGTCTCCACATCAAGCACTTTACACTAAATTCCTTTGAAGAAAACACATAAATTTGTAATAGTTTTCCTGACATCAGCTGGAAGGATCCCACGGATTGCAACCGGAAGTAAGTGCTGCATCAGCACATGATAGTCGTGAGACTTCATCCCTACCAATTTAAGATCAGACATTGATACCAAACTTGATATGTTCGATGAGTAACCAGATGGCACTTTAATATGACGAAGAGAACTACAAAAACTTATTTTCTCTTCTTTGGATAATGTATGACAAGCGGGAGGCAAGAATGTTCGTTTCCCTCTTTGTTGTGGCGCGAGTTCTTCTCGTATACCCAATTCAACCAGATCTTTTCTACCCTTCAAATGGTCTTTTGTCTTTCCTTTCACGTTTAGTAGTGTCGCAGTTACACTCTCACCAATGTTTTTCTCCACGTGCATAGCATCAATGCAATGTCTCACCTCTAAATGTTGCCAATATTCAAGTTCCCAAAATATTGATTTTTTCTTCCAGATGCTCTTTTCAGTGGCTTTAATTGGTGGACCGAAGTTGTTCACAACATTCTTCAACTGATTGTAAGTCTCAGCAGCAGATAGTGGTGGTCGTGCGACTGCATGATCCGTTTTTCCATCAAACTCTTTTGTCATCTTACGGTATTTGTGACCTTTCGGGAGGAATTTCCGATGGCCCATGTACACATTTTTTCCACTGTGTTTTAACCGTATACTGCAAGTTCTATCTCCACATATAGGGCACGCTAGAGCTCCTTTAATTGTGTATCCCGAGAGGTTGCGTATGCAGGGAAATCATTGATTGTACAAAACAACATAGCCCGGAGCGTGAAGTTTTCCATACCGTATGAATCATACACTGTCGCACCTTCATTCCACAACAATTGTAAATCGTCAATAAGTGGTTGCAAAAACACATCAATTTTGTTTCCCGGTTGTTTTGGACCCGATATCAACAGAGAGAGGAGAATATGTCTGGGTTTCATACACAACCATGGCGGCAGATTGTATATTGTCAATAAAACAGGCCAAGTACTGTGTATACTGCTCAAAGTGCCATAAGGGTTCATCCCATCAGTGCATAAACCAAGTCTTAAGTTCCTTGGGTCTGTACCGAATTGAGGGTATATTCTGTCAATGTTTCTCCATTGTGGTGAATCGGCTGGATGTCTCAATTTACCATCATCCTTTCTATGGGTAGCATGCCATCGGAGGTTCTCAGCATCTTTCTGAACTGCAAACAAACGTTTGAATTGGGGAATTATCAGTAGATACCACAACACCTTCGCAGGAGAACCCACTTTAGTGCTTATGTGGTTTCCCTCACCCTTTTTTACATAGCGTGATTCCCCACATTCAGAGCAATGGTCATCCAACTCATTCTCCTTCCAGTACAACATACACCCATTTGGACAAGCATGTATTTTTTTATATTCCATACCCATCGGACACATTAACTTCTTTGCTTCATAAGTTGTTGTGGGTATCACATTGTCCTTTGGTAGTACATCCTTCAGCGGTTGTAAAAGATTAGTAAAACTGACATCACTTCATCCATGTCTCGCCTTCAGATTGAATAGTTTTAGGACAACGCTCAATTTGTTTTGCTTTTTGATAAGTGCGAAACATATAGACTTTTAGGGTTTAAATACCTTATAACTTGCAACACTTTAGGCAATGTTTCCCACTTGCTATTTGAATTTTCTTGGATTTATGTTTTGATATGAACTGATATATTTTATGTATGAAATGCAGAAAAAGGCCTTGGAATCACATAGTACACTTCACAAGCTTCGCAACGCAACAAACAGGGATCAAATCGGAGCTCAAACGAAGAATCTGGAGCCTGTCGAAGTTTGCAAAGAAAGTAGAAAAAATACACACGTCCGGACCTATGTCCGGACATGTAGGTCCGGACGCAACACATGTCCGACCCTATAGGTCCGGACGCAAGTCTAGACACATGTCGACGAAGCATTTTACGCACAGCGTCGACATGTCCGAACCAGCAGGTCCGGACGCTGGTTCGGACATGTTGGTAAATTCAGCGTACAGGAGCCAATCGACATGGTATGGAAGGATAAATCAATTTTATCCTCTTCCACCGACTTACCCTTCCTTTTTACCCCAATATCACTATAAATACACCTTTAACCCTCCATTAAAAGACACACCATTCACTACCACATTACATATCAAATTCTTCCTCCATTTCCACACTCCATTCACCTAGATATTAGACATCCATCTCATCCCATCATCATCCACAAAAACCACTGCGTTATCATTCTGTCCAACCTCTAACCAACGTATTACCAGTTAATATGTTAGGCTAAAGAGGATTTACTCTGGGTGAAGGTTAATTTATAGTCTGTTTAATTATGTAATTATGTTTTTACCGGTTTAATTAAATACAGTTTGTTACGATTAAAGCTTATCTCTCGCCTTTTTAATAAATTTCATGAATTTATTAAAATGCTTTACTAAATCTATTTTGATCAGATCCGTGATAAATAGACAGGTTAATTAAGCCGTAAATCTCTAGAAAGCTTATTATGATTTAATAAGTTAGTATTTTCAGACGCAGATATAATTTCTCATACTTAATCCGTTTACATGTGTTTTGCTCGAATCTGGATTAGATCGAGCATGTTCTGGTAAACGAGTTCTTTTGAGTCTATGATTTAGTCCTCAAGATAATAACAGGAATTTTGCCAAACTATCACAATAGAACCGGTAGACATAGCATGAAAGAGCAGACTATATAAACCTGAACCCAGAGTCCCATTTAATTTATCTTCCACTCAGTTAATTTTATCTGATGTTTTACTTTATAAAAACAAGTCAATTAATCCCCCCTTTTTGTGATACCGCTTAGGAATTAGATAATTCCCCTTTAGTCCCACGGTTCGATATCCGGTCGCCTCCACTTTACTATACTACTGCGACCGGGATTTGTTTGCAGCCCGTAAGGTATTTTGAGTTTTAAATTTCTTTTTCATTTGTTTTAAAAACATCAATTCCAACCACTCACATTATCCTGTCTGCAAAATGGTGCTGTTGCCGGGGACTTGATTTATTCTAGTCCCTAAGCCCCGGATAATTCACATTGTCCTTTGGTAGTACATCCTTCAGCGGTTGTAAAAGATCAGTAAAACTAACATCACTCCATCCATGTCTCGCCTTCATATTGAATAGTTTTAGGACAACGCTCAATTTGTTTTGCTTTTGCGTATCACATCTACTGTACAACGGTTCCTTGGATGCTTGCATCAGATTTTCGAATGTTTTGGGTTTGTTGGAAAAATGTTGTTCAACATCTTTCATCATTGCATTAAGGTCCTCCTCATCTGAATCACTAACTAGTGAATCATCTTGAGTATCCCCAAAATCGTGTGAAGCATCCATTTCTGATTGTTCTGCAACGACATTATTAGCACATTCAAACACTTGTACTGAATGTTGACCATGCAGTATTTTTATGGCTTCATAATCTTCCGTAAACCCTCTGCGAATCAGATGATCCTTAATATTGTCCACACCTTGGTATTTGAAGTCGTTCTTGTAATCGATACAAGGACATCGAATATATCCCTTATCCCTTGGTTTAAGATTGTCAACAAGGACTTTGCAAAATTTATTGACCCCTTCTAGGTACTTGATGTCCGATCTGTCACTATACATCACTGAGCGCTCCATCTCCTTTTTTCAACACACAATAGATGTCGTGAACTCGTTCCATTGATATCCTCTTTTTTTATTTACATATTTAACAACCTAAACCTATCTAATCTCCTTCGATCTCACCTAGGAACAAGTTAATAATATACAGCACTTCAGTGATAATTTCGGCAGCATTACCCTATAGTTCTCCTAGTGTAGATATATATATATAAATTGTTTCAATTCACATATATATATATATGTGTGTACACTAGAAGAACACTAGGGTAATGCTGCCGAAATTATCACTGAACTACTGTATATTATTAACTCATTCACAACCTAGATAGTGAGATTAAAGGTCATTGGACAGTCCCAACAGGGACTATCTAAGACATACCTCTATTAGGTAAATCTCAGACAGGTAATTCTATGTTTGAATTGATTTTCCATTGTTTAATAGAAAAACAAAAATAAATTAAAATGTTTTAAATACCAACCTGATGAGTACTGGATGGTCAGCTAGCGCAGACAATAGAAGAAGGAGAAGTAGGCAAATGCTCTTGCGCGTAGTATATAACACCTATTCAATGAAATTAGAATAAGGTTTTAATTTTATAAAAACTTGAACAATTGAACATATTAAACAAACGAACATAGCTAATGTTATTACCGATTATTTTTGCTCTCCTCGTCTTTATTCGATTGTATTCTACCTCAGAGCAACCTGTAAGAGATGAAAAAATTGAAACTGTAAGTAATTATGAAGAAAGTTAAATTTGATGGAATTAGAATCAGCTTAAATTCTGGAAAAAATTTGGCATGACCTTTGAGTATTTTTAGATACTCCACATTTTTTTAAGGCAGAAACAAACACAGTAGCAGCAACATTTATTCTCAGCAAACCATGTGAATTATTATCAGACAGACAAGTATGCAAATAGTAAATGTATATATATATATATGATCAATGAACAAAAACAACCACTCCATTTCAACTTAATCTCACATTTCACCACACTATGCAAATATATATTCTAATGATTGCAGAATACAAGTAGAATTTAGTATAACGTTTATTGGTGACAATATATAAGTATTTGTTTCTAAAATCATAATCAGAAACGCAAGTGTTTTACTGTGGGTTCTGATCAGGCAAACCGGTGGCAGAGGTTGACAGCAGCAGATAGTGCGACAAGTAGACAATCCGACCGTGTGTAGTGACACCTATTCAATGAAATTAGAATATAAGGTTTTAATTTGAAAAAATATGAATAATTGAACAAATAAACAAACAAATATATTTTAAATAAACCATGTTATTGAAACATTTTTAAAAAACTAACCTAATGAGTAGGGATGATCAACTCACAAATGTGATGGAAGAGGGATTGTTCAACTGTAGTAACACATATTCAATAAAAGTAGAATAAGGTTAAATTCTGGAAAAAATTTAGCATGACCATTGCGTTTTTTAGATACTCCACACTTTTTTCGGCAAAAACAAACACAATAGCAGCATCAGAAAGACTACTACGAAAACCATTTCATTTTCCCCTGCATAAACAAACATTTAAGAGAACTGTAGAGAATTTTTTTCATTATTCTTTATTCCCTTTCTTGCTTCCATTTTGTTTTCTGTGCCAATACAAACACCTCCCCTAAAATTATCAAAACAAGCAACAATAGACAAAATCATTCCTAAAGCAAACATCTCGTGCAAAATATAATCAATGAATCATCCCTAAGAAGAAAATTTCAAGTAAATTATTAGGTCCAAAATTTATAGAATTGTTGATGTGGTTATGCACTAATAATGCTTCTTTTATTATATAAGTTTTATCCACAAACACTTCATAACTAATTCTTATTAGTAAGAAAATATAAGTTGTTTTTTGAAACTATTTACAATATAAGTACAACAAAATTAATAATATGCAACAATTATAACACCCGCAAGAATAATAGCAACAAACAACAACACTTACAACAATATTAATACACCACCAACAATAATACGGATAGTAATAACTTCATCACAAAACAGCCATCGTAACACCAACAACAATAAAGCAAAGACAATATCCATATCATATCTATAATTTGCTATGTTCGGACATATAATTTGCTATAATTAAAAAAACATGAATAATTGAACAAATGAACAAACGAATAAATTTTGAACAAACCATGTTTTTGAATCATTCTTAAAATACTAACCTAGTGAGTAGTGATGGTCAACTCGGAAATGGGATGGAAGAGGAATTTTTCAACTGTAGTAACACCTATCCAATTAAATAAGAATAAGGTTTAAATTCTGGAAAAAATTGGGCATGACCTTTGCGTATTGCTAGAGACTCCACACTTTTTTTAAGCAGAAACAAACACAATAGCAGCATAATAGCAGGCTAAGAGGTGCATCCTACATCACACACTACTAGTAACATTTTTTAGAAAAGACTGCAGTAACAAATGACAATAATTCTATGAAAAGAAGAGCTCATCCCGACATTTATGCCGGTATAAACCATTACCATCGACACGTTTCGAACATATCAAACAAAATAAATACTACGGCGAACGCGTAAACAGCAAAACTCAACCCAAAACAGTCGTCTATTTTTTTATAATAAAAATGTGGATATCAATAAAGAGCTACTTTTCCACATGGGCCCAAAATCTTCATCAAATCAATATAACCAAATCAAATATACTATGATGATAACTTTCCTGCCCATTGATACCTATTCATATTAGCCTTGGTGCCAGTAAATACCAATGAATCTAAAAGGACATTTTTTTTATCGATGGTTGCTAATGACCCATTTCAATTCTCAAACCCTAATCTATAATAAGAAACATTAACTATATAAGTTCACAAAATCCATTATATATTAATAGCATGTAAAAATCAGTAGAGAGCTTCACCGGAGGGGGCGACAGGACTGGTGGGCGGATTTGATTGTGGTTGAGCTGGGGCGGCATGCGCTGGGCAGTGGAGGAGGGGGAGCTTCACCGGAGGGGGTGACTGGACTGGTGTTAGGATATAATATAGTCTCATACAGTTTTATGTTTTCTGCACATTAGTTTGTACATAGGTGTCACTTATGTACTTTTTCCTTTTAGTGTGTATATAGGCAATATATGTAATTTTCCATGCGCTTATGTTTCCGCTGCACTAAACACCATTATAAATACTCTCCCCCTGTATAGAATAGACCATACGAATATACAGTAGATACCGATGCTCATTTGATATTCAATAAAAGATCTCTTTTCATATTCCTTCTCTCTATACTTTCACATGGTACCAGAGCTTACCCTGGAAATGTCGTAGCTTGACCTAATACCAAAACACTACAGCACCTTTCTTTGATTCTCGACTGGGTTTTTCACCATGTCTGAGAAAGAAGACCCACCGAAAGATGATGATGAGAATGCTCAAGAAAACGCAAAGAAGCAGAAAGGCAAGACCACATTCGACATCGACGATTCAATCCAGCGGCGGCTTCTCCAAATTAAACACCCGAAGAGGAGGAAGAACTATACACGCATCCATCAGACAACCCAGGTATAGTTCTTGCCTATAAATTTAATGGGACTGGGTTTGCGAAATGGAAGCGTTCTTTCACCGTTGGCTTGGTCTCGAAGAGCAAATTAGGTTTTGTTACCGGGAAAACCAAAAGATCCGATTATAATCCAGCACTGCAACGCGTTTGGGATCGTACCAATGGAATGGTTATTGGGTGGCTTTTTACTGCTCTAGATGATTCAATCAGAGAGTCCGTGATGTATATCAAAACCGCGGCAGAAATTTGGGCTAATCTCCATAAGAGGTTCGACAGTTCCTCCGGCACCCGATTGTATGCTCTTCGGCAGGAAGCACAAAGATTAGAACAAGGAACTTCAACGATTAACGAATATTATACGAAGTATGTCAAGATATGGAACGAGGAGCGGGAATTAATCGACATACCTCTCTGTTCTTGTGGGTCTGCTGAAGCGATATGCAAGATTCAAGAGAACCAAAGGCTCCTGGAGTTTCTGATGGGGTTATGTGATTCATACAAGGCAATACGTAG
Source organism: Limonium bicolor (assembly GCA_023374045.1). Lineage (NCBI taxonomy): Eukaryota > Viridiplantae > Streptophyta > Magnoliopsida > Caryophyllales > Plumbaginaceae > Limonium > Limonium bicolor. The sequence continues at coordinate 275,216,768 of CM041781.1, forward strand.
TCTACTCCTGATGAAACCTTACCATCCATGGATCAAGCATACTCGGTGCTCAGAGAAGAAGAAGGGCATAGATCGGCACAGAGAAACCGAAAAAATGATGATGATTCAGTAGTTTTTGCGAATTCATCCACAAATCGCTTTTCTCAAGCTAACGATAACAAAGGAGATAAGAATGATAAAAGGAAGGGGAAGTGCTCTCACTGCAAGAAGCAAGGGCACACAGTCGAAACTTGCTACTGGGCAACCGGTAATTTTCCCAGTAACTGTATGTTTTAGATTGTAATAGACTGAATGTTGATGAGAATGTTGCTTCTGATGTAAACACTACTGCTGCTGTTAATGAGATTTTTCTGAATCCAGAACAAACTAGTTGTATAAATCAGTTGTCTGGAAAGATTAATAAAGCTTGTTTGTGGCACAATAGACTAGGACATTGTCCTTTAGACAAACTCGTGAAACTGAAATTTTTTGACAAAAAGGATATACCTAATCCTTTTGTTTGTGATTCTTGTCACAAAGCAAAAGCCCATAGACTTCCTTTTCACAGATCTTTAACCTGCAGCCAAAATGTTTTTGACTTAGTTCACATAGACATTTGTGGGCCCTTTAGAAATCCCACCTATGACAACAAAAGATATTTTTTAAGTTTGGTTGATGATAAATCGAGAGCCTTATGGGTTAAACTTCTCAATAATAAATCAGAGGCATTCCAGTTCATTAAATACTTTATTGTCATGATTGAAAGACAATACAGCAAGAAAATTAAAATAATAAGATCTGAATGCCTTTGAGTTAGGATCTTCTAAGGAGGGAAAAAAATTTCAATAGTATAGGGATATCCATCAAACTTCTTGCCCACATTCTCCACAACAGAATGGGATTGTAGAAAGAAAACATCGTTATAATGGAGACATCCCGTGCTATATTTTTGAATCACAACCTTCCTATTGAATATTGGGGGGAATCAATTCTGTATGCTACCCAATAATAAATAGACTTCCTAGCACCTCTCTTGAAGGCAAAACTCCATATGAGGTCTCTACAACAAACAAACCAGATTACAGTTGTTCCAAAGTTTTAGATGCCTATGTTATGTGTTAAACTTGGGTCAATCCCAAGGAAAGTACAATCCCAAATCCACTCCTTGTGTTTACCTTGGCCCAGCTGATAATCAGAAAGGGCACAAATTACTGAGATTATCTGATTCCAAGATAGTAATATCCCGTGATGTAGTTTTTCATGAAACAACATTTCCATTTCAGAAAAACAAAACACTTTGTTCTCCTGATCAACACACAGAAATACCATTCCAAAGAAGTGATTATACAGATGAGGCATACTTTCTTCCCAACCTCCACAACAATTTTATACATGATACACCTCAGCAGAACCAGATACATGATACTATAGATCAAAATCCTCATGACAGCACCAATACCAATCTTGAACCACCTCTTGACACTCATCCCATTGAAATTCCAGTCCAAACAGATATATCAGAAACTGAGTGTGCAGACCAGCCTTTGAGAAGATCTACTAGGACTAAACAATTGCCCACCCGTTTCCAAGATTATCAGGTTTACTCCACCGTCTATAACCAAGACCCTTTTTCTGAACTCATATCCAGCAGGATCCACAGACACAAACAACAGCAACAGATACACAACCCACCTGATATATCTTTGACAGACGAGATTCCTACTTTATCCTTTTTTTCTCTTCCATCAAAAATAAAAACAACATAAACAGAATCTTTCAAACCCAAGAACCCAAAAATTATGAGCAAGCTTGTCTCAGTGAAGAGTGGACTGAAGCCATGGATAAGGAACTCACAGCCCTAATCCAGAACCATACTTGGGACTTAGTCAAGCTTCAAAAAATAAAAAGGCAATAGGATGCAGATGGATCTACAAAATTAAACTGAAAGCTGATGGTTCCATAGAAAGATACAAGGCAAGACTTTGGCTAAGGGATTAACCAGCTTTTTGGTTAGATTATACAGAAACATTTCTCCTGTTGTCCGTATGACTACAATTAGAATCTTAATTGCTATATCAGTGAAGAAAGGATGGCATTTACATCAGCTCGATGTAAACAATGCCTTTATTCATGGTGATCTCAATGAAGATATATATGCAATTGCAAAAGGTTTAAAAACTGACAACAATTACAATGCATGTAAACTGAGAAAATCTTTATATGGCTTAAGCAAGCCTCAAGGCAATGGTTTGCCAAGCTTAGTGATTTTCTCACTTACATTGGATACACTCAGTCCCAACATGATCATCTCTTGTTTTATAAGTTCAACATATCAAATGCACTTCCTAGCTGTTTATGTGGATGATGTTTTGCTTACTGGAAATGACATGGATGAAATACGCATGGTCAAACATCAATTACATACCAAGTTCTGCATCAAAGATTTAGGGAGATGAATTATTTTCTTGGAATGGAATTCCTCATCATGATAAAGGGCTTATAATATCCCAAGCAAATCTGTTTGGATCTCCTACATGATTACGATGTGTTCAGTTCAAAACACTGCCGCACCTATGAAGTTAGGTGTCAAACTCAAAACCGACAAAGGTAAGCTGTTGGATAATCCAACAGATTTATAGAAGCTTAGTTGGTAAAATAAACTTCCTTACTCATACAAGACTGATCTGCTTTTACTGCTCAACTGCTAAGCCAATTCCTTCAAAAACCCATGATATACATATGACTGCTGCCCTCACATAAAGTATATAAAAGGTACACTAAAACTATGGTATATGCTCAATAATAAAACCTGATTTCTCTCTTACTGCATATTGTGACAGTGATTGGGCCAGCTGCCCTATCACAAGAAAATCTATCAGGCTATTATATTTTATGGGTGGATCTCCCATATCTTGGAAATCCAAGAAAACAGGGTGGTTGCATATCACTCTCCTCTGCAGAGGCTGAGATAGAGCTATGAAGGTTGTAAAACCGAGCTGGCATGGCTAAACAGGTTAATTCATCAGCTTGGTTACATGATAGTTCCTATACCTCTTAAATGTGATAACAGGTCAGCTATATACATAGCTAAAAATCCAGTGGCTCATCAAGAACGAAGCATATAGAAGTGACATTCACTATGTCAGAGCAGATGATACAACAAGGTTTAAATCAGTCCACCATGTTCCACTCACATCAGAGAGCAATTTCTTGAACGAAAACCCTACCTGGCAAAGAAAATACAGAGAAATACTAAAAGACATTGGTTTGTTTTTACATAAGATCAACTCATATAGATGAGTCTAATCTTGAGGGGGAGGGTTAGGATATAATATAGTCTCATACAGTTTATGTTTTCTGCACATTAGTTTGTACATAGGTGTCACTTATGTACTTTTACTTTTAGTTGTTTTATGGGCAATATATGTAATTTTCCATGCGCTTATGTTTCCGCTGCACTAAGCACCATTATAAATACTCTCCCCCTGTATAGAATAGACCATACGAATATACAGTAGATACCGATGCTCATTTGATATTCAATAAAAGATCTCTTTTCATATTCCTTCTCTCTATACTTTCACAACTGGTGGGCGGCGTTCGCGGCTTCAAGGCGCGGCTTCACCGGAGGGGGAGCTTTGGAGGACGACAACAATTGGCAACTGACGAGGCGCAGGCGCGCGGGCGGTGGAGCTACGAGCTGGGGACCGTGAGCAGCAAGGCGATGGCGGAAGGGGGGCAAAGCTCGACGGCGACGGGAAAACGGGGAAGTGGGAGTCATCGACGGGAATCGCACAGGAGAGACGAGGTGAGTCGGGAGGAAGAAGAAGAAGAAATGAGGCGTGAGGGTTTTTAATTAAATGACTTTAAACGACGGTTGATACATAAACCGTCGTTTAAAACCTATGTCACGAGATAAATAAACGACGGTTATCAGGTAAACCGTGGTTTTTAAGTTTTGGCGCAAAATTTTAAACGACGGTTCAAGCGTAACCGTGGTTTAAACTCACTTTATACGACGGTTAGTATAAAACCGTCATTTTATTATGATGAGCCGTGCAACATAAACGACGGTTCCGCAAAAAACCGTGGTTTATATGTACTTTATACGACGGTTAATAAGCAACCGTCGTTTATTTTGATGGGCCGTGCAATATAAATGACGGTTCTGTTAATAACCGTGGTTTATAGAATTTAAATGACGGTTCCGTTAATAACCGTGGTTTAAAGTGTGTCATTTAAAATCTTTTTTCTACTAGTGGTTAGAAGTTAGGGGGGCCCGCCCCCCCCCCCCCCAATTATCCCGATGACATTATTTTTTTATTACTAGTTTTATATAATATAGTTAATTTGGTTATAAGTTAAGTTGAATTTATTAAAATTGTGTAAAAGTATCTATGATATTATTTTTAATTAATATGAGTCCATTTTAAATTGTTTAGTGTTATAAATAGAAATAATTACACTTAATACATTAGTTGATGTTATTAAGTGTCTTATATTTTATATATTATTATTTTTATAACCATAATTTGAACTGAAAAACTTGTTTTTAAAGTATTAATTGGGTTGATCAAATTTTAGTTTAAAGTTAAGTCAATGAGTCTTGTAATTGTCACTATGTACTACCTTTTATTCTTAATAAATGATGTTTGGAAAGTTGTCATTTTTTCAAAATATAAGATGTTTTGGACTTTTTTATCACTCAATTTTCATATACCCTCTTACTTTTTTTTCTCTCACTCACAAATCCTCTATTTCTTATGAAAAAGTAAGGATAAATTAGTCCAATAATTGTCTCTTTAATTTCCTTGTTTTGTGAAAATTATCTATGAAAAATAGGATAAGTATATTTTAATAAGTTCTATCTATATTTAAAATATAAACCTTTAAACCATATTGTAAATATTTTTATTTTAAAATTTTATTATTTATTTTCAGAATATATTTAGTATCCATATTAAATATATAGTCAAAAAGTATTTTTGATCCCCTAAGTTTGAAATCATGGCTCCGCGCTTAGCGAGATCATCAGTGATAGTGATCTTCTCATCTGTTGAGTTAACTCCACACATCGTGATGTTAAATCATCAACTGGCTGAACGGGGGTAGTCTCCATGATGAATAAGATGAGTTACAAAGTTTAATACTCATGAATCCAACCAGGCCACCTGAATAGTCAGAAACATCACAAAAGACACCATCAAAGTCAACTGTCATATTCTGAATAGACAGAAAACGGGGATAGCACAAGGCCAAAAGGAAGAAAAAACCGAGAGACAAGAAGCAGCCGGAGAAGAACCTATGAACTTAAGAGCAGACATGCTAAGAGAGAAGACAGTGGAGGGAAACAAAATCGTTGAACTTTCTAGTGGTCGGACACGAAATTTCAGAAGCCAGAGGTACATGTAGCTAAACTGCAACATAGTAACAAGTGGATGCCGGAATTCAAACCTTCCACCCCTAGAAGATTGTGAAAACTGAGGGAGGAGGCAAACGCTCGAGACATGTTCTTCCTAACCGATATGTATTTTCTTCCATTATTATTGTTATTACTCTGATTTTTGAAATTAGAATTCTCTCACAGTTATATTTACTAAAATAATAAAATATATTGTCAATCATAAGTTAATGTAATATTAAACAGTTGAATATATATTACTCCCTCCGTCCTGAATTGACTGTCCTGTTTATTATTTGGACATATCGTTTGACTTCAATTTTTAACATATGAGATAAATTAATTTTAAAAATTTAAGTTTTACATATGATTCTTTACATGATAAACTATATGTTACAAAATTTAGTTTTATGAAATTATTTTATTTTATATATTTGATATTGAAATAAAAAATGTGCCATAAATGAAACTGGACCGCCAATTGAGGAATTATGTATACCTCTAATGGAGAAAACTACCCTAAACACCAGAATGCAATTTGTACTCTCTCTCTGTGTCTGCAGTTAGTGGCTGCCGCAGCCTTGACAAAATGTTTTTATTTAAAAAAAAAAAAGCATCCTTGACAATGTTGGATTTTGATACCATGAATCATACAAGTTGGGATCGATTAGACTAGTGCAGACGACCCCCCAGCAGCCAAAGTGGGACCTCCCATCACGTCACAACTTGTCCATCCTCCCAGCACGTCAGTTTGTCCATCCTCAATGGTCTATTTTTGTCGTGGGTGTGCGATCAACTAAAACCAAAGTCTATCGAAGGTACAATTAATGTAACAGATTCTGATCTTATACTATATACACTTTGATTATTTTACTTCTGACGACTAACTCCAAACCTCGTATTAGCTAAATATTAACTTGTACGGATTTAATTAATCATATTTAGTACTCGCTTAGGGATGTACTAAATATCATTTGTTAAGTACTTAGCTTTACGTTGCTGATTCATTATGATATACTACTTGCTTAATCTAATATTTGTTGCTGATTCATCGTGATAGAATTGTTTAATTTTATTTTTGTACGGTCACATCAACTGCAGCGATTCTACATGGATGCGCAGAAACTTACAGAATATAAAAATTATTACTTGTATTTGTACGATCACATCAGCGATTCCGCGGACAGTTCTTGGTTTAATGTTGTTGTTAGAAATTAAGAAATTGTATGGTTTTGTATAAATTGTTAAACTAGTTTTGGTGTTTAATGTCATGTTTGTTAGTGTTTTTAAAAATTAGATTGTTGTTGGTTTCTGTTATTGGAAATTATTGATGATTTTATAGGAAATGTCAATCGCTGATTTTCAATATTTGGTGAAAGTTTCCGGGTGAATCGCACAAATGAAGCGTTGTTACCGGTTGATGATTTTATTCACTCTACATGGGTGCATATTCTTTGTCAACTGGACATTCACGCTACCTCCCTCCACAATCTTAATAATTGGCTGTATGCGCAAAAGGTGGACTTGAACTCCATGTTTCAAGAACTTCTACGTGATGAAGAATAATACCCTGACCTCCTTCGGATCGATTAGTTTCAATTATTCTGTCAACGAGACAAGAGATATCTGGTTTTTCACATAAGTCTGATACCTTCATGTGTGAATCAATAGAGTAGATTTCAGTTGTGCCAAATCTATATTAACATATAATTATGTGTAAGCACCTAATGGATGTAGTACAAGTGTCATATCAATTAGGAAATTAATTCTATCCCCTAGTTCGATCCTTAGTGAATCAAAAATGGTAGATTTGGGGGTTTAGCCAGAGGCAAGCTTGGTTATTTGGGTGAATACGCTCACCCGGAGAGCGCCCCCACGACCTTGCCCAGACTATGTGGAGGGGTAAATCACGGTTGCACAGCGACCTCATAGGGTGTCTAGCTCATTGTGGACGAACCCCACTGCCGCCCATTGGAGAATCAAACCAACTGCCAACTGCAAGCTTGGTTATTTGACTCAAGACAAATTGAAAAGCATGAGTAAACTAAATTGGTATTTTTGGTGGAATGGATGAAGATGTACCATAGGATAGTGAGAATCACCAAAATCACCCAAATGTATTCTTAATCACATCTCACTCTAGTTGTCTATTAAAACTAAATAATTTCACGTGGGCAAGTCAAATCTTACCTAGTTACTTGCCCTCTTAATTTGAAGTTGATTCAAGTCACTATAAAGTATTAATCACAAGTTTTTAACAATACCCCAAGCTTTTACTAACTAATTCTAGAGGGCAAAAGCTAGGGTTTATCTCTTCTTTGGTCACAACCCTACCTTGAAACTTGATATTGATAGGAGTCACCATAAATGAAATAGGTGATAATCTAGAACATTAACTGAGCATTGAAGATATAAAAACAACTACTCCCTCCTATTCTAAATATAAGTCGTTTTAGGCTTTAGAATTATGTTCAAATTATAAGTCGTTTTAGACTTTTTGTATCCATCTTTCTACTTTTACCCTTTCTACTTTTTTAATTATTATTATCATTGCACTCTACTTTTTATCTTACCAATAAAGTATACTTACTTTTTTATTCTCCCAATACCAAAAGTAAGGGTATGCAAATCTTTTTAAACTCTTTCTTAAAAATGGTGAAAAAGTCTAGAACGACTTATAATTAGAACAGGAGGGAGTATATTACATGAGGTAGGTTTACAAGCAGAATCTGGGGTTGTTAAGGTCAAACCCCATCCCAAGTACAAATGGAGTATACTCAAACATTGAAAGATAAAGGAAGGTAGAAGAATAAGAAATAGTCATTAATGAGGTAGTTGAGCTTTGATGGAGGTTAGAGTCTGTTTCTCCCTCTTCTTCTTCTTCTTGTTCTGTTCTTCCTCTTCTTTTCCTTTTTCCTTTCCTCCTTCTCTGCTCTTTATGTTTGGGACTGGAGTTGGGCACGAACAGAGTGAATGAAAATCTGCCCGATTCTATGTTTTAGCAATTTTGATTTTTCCCATCCTATCTGTGGTTCAGGTAGGTATCCGGCTTACAGACACGGACCACACTATCATGGAATTCCCGTACCCGTTTGTCTCTGATTCTGCTTTGTTACCCGGACATTCCTTGACCACTCTTCAAAGTAGGAGAGAGTTATACACGTCTTTGGTCTGAACACAACCCATTTTTCAAAGTAGGCAGAAACTTTTTTGGAACTTTGGTCAGGTATGTTCACTCGGACATAGGTGGTGCAAAGATTGGCAGAAAACATTGGTCTGAGTCTGTATTCCCAGACATAGACCTGGACCATACACTAAAACAGGCAGAGGCTACATCTAATGATTGTTCAGGGTCTGTAGACTTGGACAAATGCCAAAATGCACAAAAATTATTGTTTTGCTCCCTTTTGGTCTTGCCTTGATCTCTAGCCTCTAAACACGCATTCCAAAATCTCATCCAAGTATCCAAACAACTCTTTTGCATCTTTAGTTCATGCTCCAATAAGCTTTTACCTAAATTATCACCAAAAGTATAAGTTCACCTATATTGACCCAATGCTATATAAAGTGGTGACAATATGTTATATACCACATAAAACGAAGGTGAATATAAACCCTTAATTACATTTTTTTCACCACTTATCAATTTCATATTCAAATTACAAGTGTTTTGAACTATATCATTATCAAACCAAGGATGAAGGATAGAGAAACAAAAATGAAGAGTTTTTTCTTGGTAAGGAAAGTAAAAGGGCAAAATTGGTATGTAGATTTTTTTTATAATTTTGAACTACTCATGTGGATCATACCCATGTCTACCAACTATAAAAAAATTCACTCATGCATGTCGGCTGTGGATTCACTCCTGGACTTATATCAAGTCCCTGAATGTTATTGGATGATAGGTATATAATCTATATTCGATAAAAAAATCATTGTCGCTGGATGGATTTTGAAATTAACGCTTGTTGGAAGTTATCCCCATAAAAATAGACATAACCACCTCTTATTACTTAATAAAAAACAAATAAAAATAAAAATTACCTATCATCCAATAGGAGAAAGGCCATAACATTCAGGGACTTGATATAAGTCTAGGAGTGAATCCACAGCCAAGTCGAGGAGTGAATCCACAACCTTTTTTATCTTCCTACATTTTAGTTAGATATTAATTAATAAAATTATATAATATGTATATTTATTTAAATTCACCTATATTTTATTATTTACTCCCATAATTTTCTAAACTACCAAATATTATGGATTTTTACAATTAATATTTACTAATTACAAATTCGTCGTAAAAAAATACTTTCTAAAATATAATTTAGTTGTAATGTATACATTTACTTAAAGATTTTTGCTCTTTTCTTATCTTTCCTATATTTTGTATAAATATCAGAATATGAAAAGAATATTTTTCTAAATTTACGTATTAAAAAACAAGATAATTTGATTTCTTTACTTGTCTCATGTGTTTATTACATTTGACCTAAACATACATAAAAAAAATACCGAACAATAAAGAATAAAACTCCATAATCTAGTCAATCGAATACTATATTCCATCGCAGATTCGACGCCACGGCCATCCCGCATCATATTTGGTGTGGTCCATCCATTTGGCAGTCCACTTGGCAGTCCAGTCAACTGTTGACTGGATTGTTTTGCTGACTGGGCTGCCTTTTTTCTATATTAATTTTAATTGGTTATAACTTTTGAAATATAAGTTCAAAACCCCAGGGCTCCGGCGATGCTGCGCTTTGCCAGCATGCCGGAATGCGCCACTCATAACCACAAGGATGAGAGTGGACTTATACCACCCTTATTAGATAAGTTCTCCTGGCCGTCCCAATTCCCTCAACTTCAAGCGTCAAGGTCAAAGGGGATCTGCGCACCACTTGCAACTCCTGCCCAAGTGCGCAGCCCAAGTACAAGCAAAGCCAGTGCCCGGGAAACCACGAGGTTCACCCACACAGCCAAAGCAAGTACCGATGACCGGAGGGTGAGGGCATCGGGCGAATACCAACACACTTATCTCCACCCAAAATCCAACTCATCCCTGCGTGAGCCACAAAGGCTCTAACGATGTGCCCGCCCGCACATCGGGGTAAGAATAACCAGGGACATAATGAGTTGATGCCGCCAGCTCTCGGCATCGGGGTAATAGGAGCTTGCACCGTAGTTCCAAAGCTCTATCCCCAAGGGGCCCCTCAGCTACCTGCATACCTGCAAGTTAGCATAAAGGGCGTAGAACAGAGAGAGATCGAGTCATCGCAACGCAGGTACGAAAGGGGCTACTTCTTTTATTGATTGAGATACAAGGCCCGAAGGCTTACATTACATCATTGAGTACAAGTACATTCTGGTGTCAAGCTGCTTGTCTTTGTCCTTACAAATTATTGGACGTAACAAACCTTCCCCACCTAAGTCTTTACCGTCCCGGCAAAGATTCTAAGTACCTTTGTATCTCATCTCATAAATGTAGCAAGTTACCCTATCGCCCACGCTGCAACTACTTTCTCTCTATTTCGATACAAAATTTCCCAGCATGAACAATAGCTCGGCGTTGCTCATCCAACAGCTAGGTCCATAAGCGGGGTGTAACGGCGAATCTTTGCCATCATAGATTTTCTCTCGAATTTGTTTGTAAGTCGAGTCGGATTTCGATGCTTCCCGGACTTTGACCACCAGGCCAATTCCCACGCGAGAGATATTGTTGTTTAGCCCAAAACAATGCCGACTCAGAGCATCAGGACATCTTTATGCCGACCCGAAACTCGTCCCATCTCGCTTGCTTAGGGAACAACTTCTCCTGCGTGGTAAAACAGAGGTTAGTCACATCGCCAGTGACAACAACCCAAAAGAAAGAAAACTTAGATCCGGGAAGGTAATGCCTCAAAATATAAGACAGAGGATTACCACAAGCATCTCTTGCACATGAGCCGGACAACGTTGTTCAGCTCGTCATAACATCCGACTCTCAAGGGACTTATCAAACTCAGGCAACTTAAGCAACGGTTCCGAGGAAATAGGTCACTTCAGCCACTCGAATGCTTCCAGGGCGCGCACCCGTCCCCGTCCCATTTTTGCTCACTTCGAGCAAGTCGGTAAAAGGGGCTACCTTCTAAGAAAACCCTTCCCCGCATCGGCGTTAACATTTTGCCAAGCCAAGGAAAAGGGCGAAGTTCAGATACATCCCTCGGAGTCGTCCTCACTCGGATCGCTTTCACCTTGGATGGGTCCCTATGAACCACCCCGGCGGGGATGATGTGGCCTGTGAAAGCAAATTCTCGTTAACTGAACGAACACTTCTCCCTCTTCACACTAGCTCGTGTGCCCGAAAACGAACCCGCAAAAAGGTGATCCCCAGAACATGGGGAATCTTGGAACCTCCAAGATCACAAAAGTCTCAACTCCCACCCAAATATTGACTTATGTACATAATTTACATGGGCCATGAACAGACATAACTTCTTCATTCGCGGCTGTCAAAATGGTATGGGTTTGGGGTTGTCAAAAACCTAGGTGCCCGCACGGCACTCAGGGCGACGGGCTTGCCCGTGGTCCTTTAGGCGGATGCAAAATAGAGCCAACAAAAGTTGAGGGGACAACATCCTTGCGAGCACCCTCTTTAGGAGGATTCAAAAGCGCAGAAAGTTTTGCTCGCTTAGGACAGGATGTAGCGAAATGTGCATCCCCACAAAAGTAACAAGTTGGGACGAAGTTGGGTTTAGTCTTCTTCCCCTTCTTGTGAAAGGACTTTGACTCCCTTTCCTTAACCAACACATCTACCTGCGTCGATTCTGAGTGACTTGAGTCACACTCAGGCTGGGTTGCTGGCCAATTCCGCTTCCTTGGGGAGGAACCACCCTCATTTCTTGGATTGGAAGAACCAGCCTTTCCAGGTGAGGATTCTTGTCGAAAATCCACGAGACCCTCGGCAACCCCAATGGCTTGGGGAACAGTCGTCACCCTACTTCTCCTTAGCTCATTTTGAGCCCAGGGTTTCAAACCCTCAATAAAAGCATGGACTTTGTCACCTTCGTCCATCGTTGGGAGGTCAGAGATAATGGAGACAAACTCCTCAACATATTCACGAATAGAACCGGACTGATTAAGAACTCGGAGACGAGTCCTCGCTCTATGAGCAGTATCCAAGGGGAGAAAATGTGCCCTTAAGGCTCCCTTGAAATCTACCCAAGTTCTTGGAACCGATTTGCCGTTACTACGGTCCGTCTCTTCCGTCAACCGCCACCACTTTTTGGCATGCCCAACAAGATAAGTTTTAGCAATCGAGACCTTCAGGTCTTCTCTCACTCTAGAGGCATCGAAGAAATTTTCCATGTCGTAGAGAAAATTCTCAACGACTTCGGCATCTCGGGTCCCATCGAAGGGGTTTGGATCCCTTGATTTAACTTTTGAATCATCGAATGGAACTCCCCGACTCGCTAAGGCATCAAGTGCCTTGCTCAATTTTTCTGACAGATCAGCATTCTGTTTAGCCAGCGAGGCATGTTCATTCACTCGAGTTTCAGAGTCTTGTTCTTGCTCTTGACCCTCAAATCTCGCTTTGAGTTGGGCAACATCACTAGCCAGCACATTGACAACATCTTTAAGGATCTTGTTCTCATTCACAAGTCCTTGAACAGCACTAATCAAATCCAACTCTGGGTCCACCGCATCAGCTTCCCGATTAGATAGACCCACAACATCTCTTAACTCTTCAAGGTAAGTCCAAAGTGTTGCAGAGTCAGGACCTTTTCTACCCATGATCGGCAATCTGCTTGCAAGACTTAGTTTTGGATTGCAACCTTAACACAAATCCGGAATGGGGCCTCACTAAGAGTTCAACACTTTAACAATCTGCAAACAGAGTTAAAAAAAAACCACTCATGGATATTTTTTAACAACTTTAAAAAAAATTATTTCTACATGTATATGATGATACACTAAAATTATAATATGATTCATTAGTTTTGATATTATTATTCATTAAAATTTGATATTATGATTCATTAATTAATAAGTGGTGAATTAGATATCAAACTTTGGAACTGATAAAAATCATTATTGTTTTATAGTGCATTATTTTTGTTTTATAGTGTATTATTATTGTTATATGGTGTATTTTAACCTTATATGATGAATCGTGTATTTTTTATACATACCAAATATTATTTTGTGTTTTATTATTGTGTAAAAAAATTTATTTTTATATGTTTACGATGATACACTAAAATGGAGATATGATTCATTAATATTGATATTATGATTCATTAAAATTGATATTATGATTCATTAACTAATAAGTGGTGAATTAAATGACAAACTCTGGAACTGATAAAAAATCATTATTGTTTTTAGTGTATTATTATTGTATTGTAATGTACTTTAAACATTATATGGTGAATCATGTATTTTTCTTACGTACCAAATATTATTTTGTGTTATTATTGTTTACAATTTTTATTTTTATATGTTACTGATGATACACTAAAATTATGTTATGATTCATTAAATTTGATATTATGATTCATTAAAATTGGTATCATGATTCATTAACTAATAAGTGGTGAATTAGATAATAAATTTCAAAACAAATACTGAATCATTATTGTTTTGTGGTGAATTATTAATGTTATTTGGTGTATTTTAAACTGTATGTGGTGAATCATAAATGTCATTGATGAATGTTGATATGTACATGTAACTAACATAAATTTTTAAACTTGTCAAAATATATTCATGATTGATCTTGTTTTAAAGAGCTTGAATTTAGATAAACAATGGTGTAATTTTTTTTATTTTGAACTTATATTTAAAAAGTTACAAACATTTAATGACAATAAAATGTTATTAGATTTGTTCCCGTTCCTCAACTTTGATATACGGTGCTGACATGTATTTGTCTTTGCCACTGTGGCATGTGGCTGCACCAAATACGAAATGTCCGTCCCGTACAATCTCCAGGCTGATATTCCATATGCAAAATTATTTTGATTTATTAGATGGTACATTCAAATAATAAAGAAGTTTGTTAGGATCTATCTAATTTCCTTTCTTTTATCCAACATTTTTATTTATCTTTGATATTTTATATGATTAATATTTATTTCAAATAATAAAAAGCCAGTTAGTTCCTATTTTGTTGGGGGATATTGTTGTTTTTATTTTGTATTGGTTTTGTAAGTTGTAAATGTGTGGTACTTCTTCGTGCATGCAGCCGGTACTTATTCATGCAAATGGCTGATACTTATTTTTACATGTGAGTGGTACTTATTTATGAGTTTTTTTTTTGTCATTTTCAATAATTTGTTTTAGTTCTGTAAGTTGATGTAGATGATACCATGTATTGTAAATGTGTGGTACTCCTTTATGCATGCGGCTGGTACTTATTTTTACATGTGAATGGTACTTATTTATGAGTTTTCTTTTGTCATTTTCAATAATTTGTTTTGGTTCTGTAAGTTGATGTAGATGGTACCATGTATTGTAAATGTGTGGTTCTTCTTTATGCACACGGCTGGTATTTATTGATGCTAATGGCTGGTTTATATGACTGATACTTATTTATGGGTATAGCTGGTACATCTTCCAACTTGTGTCTGGTACTTACTAAGAATTACTGGTACGAATGGCTGGTACTTATTTTACATATGGCTTGTACGTATATATAAGTGTCTGGTGTCATTTTCAACACTCTGTTTTGGTTCTGCAAGTTGATGTAAATGGTACCATGTCTTGTAAACTTGTGGTACTTCTTTATGTATCCGGTTGGTACTTCCATGCGAATGACGGGTACTTATTTGTATATATGACTGGTACTTATTTATGATTATAGCTGGTACATCTTCCCAAATTAGATACTTGTTGTGGATGGGTATATAAATGTCATATGATTGTGGTGGCATTTCATGTATGAAAAAGAGGTGCTACTTTAATAATAGACTGGTACTTATTTATGCGTATAGCTGGTACATATTCCCAAATTAAATACTTGTTGTGGATGGGTATATAAATGTCATATGATTGTGGTGGCATTTCATGTATGAAAAAGAGGTGCTACTTAATAATAAAGTGATACTAATACATCCAGTTATTGGTACATAAGAAACTAGTACTAATACATCCATCTATTGGTACATTATCTTTCGTCAAATGCAACAATCTTGTTTTCAATCTGTTTTCAGCCCAATCTTCAATCTGGTGTGCGAGATGCAACAGAGTTCCGGTGATTTCTCTACAGAGGGGCAGGCACATGAAAAGAATGAAGAGAGGCACGGAGCATGTATGTTGATTTCTTCACCGGTTATGGTTGCAAATTTACTGTGATCGAAGAGAACAAAAAATTACTGTGTAGTAGTGTGAATGAATGATACTCACGCATATTCGGCTGACAAGTGTTTAATTGATTAGATTGATAAAGTAAATAAAAAGTTGCCAGTCAAGATGGATCAATAATATGAATAGAAACTAATCAGCTAATTAGCGATTGAGCAAGAAATCGGACAGATAGACAGACAAATTGACAAATCAATGGATAACAAAATCAGTATATAACAAATAACAAACTAATAGACTCGAGGGATGGTAGAAATTTTACCGGCCACCGCTCTTGAGAATGTAAGAAATCTCACAGATCGGGATAGATTGAGAGTAAGGATTGCTGATTCCAACTTTTGCTTGGTAAGTAACTCCATCGCGATATATGTCACCAAGCTTGACATCATCAATGTTCACCTCTGGTTTTAGGATGTTTGTGATCTTCAATCTGGTGTTTTTCTCGTGATGCGGCAATATGTTGTGCGATATGGAGCAAAGCGATGAAAAAACAGAAGAGCATAAGAGTTTTTGTAGTATATAGTGAACGACGCTATTTTTTGCGTAACTACCCATCACTTTTTTCCACTAAAATTACTATTTTGAATTAGTAATTGAAAAAACAAAAAAATTTCAAAATCTGACATAATCTCCACCCTCCAATATTATACCATCTAATCTAATGGTCAAGAATTACTCCAGAATGTTTAGGGACAAAATAATTCCATGATATAATCTATATTCATGAATGTCTTCTTTCCAAAAAAAACAACATTAATACTACTATAATAATGCATCTTCAAAACTAAAGGAGACAACGATAGTTTTTTCAAAAAAAAAAAAAAACTAAAGGAGACCGAGGATTTTTCAAAGTCTTCAAATATTTGAAAAACAACATTGTTCCTATAAACAACATCTATAATAATAGCCTACTCTACAAGCTTGCCGAGATTGTATGGAAGTTGCTCCATCAGCGACTGGTACATCCACTCAGGGATGCCATTAAAACAAATATTTTCATATTCCATAAATATTGCTAGTTCAATTCCAATTCTGATAGTTGCTATATCACATTACTTGTATGTAGTGATGGTAGTCTACAGGCCAGAGTGTAACCTGCAGATTAGACTGAGATTACTTTTATCTGCTATTATAATGGTTGTTTGAGTGTAGTAACGAGTAACAAAGAAGGAGAAACCAAAATTTACGTGGTTCAATCTTGAATGATCTAGTCCATTGAGGTTTGATAAAGGGTTTTAGTATAATCGTGTGAGTACAAGTGGAGGAGAAGAAAGAATCCCCTTACAGTAGAAGTGTTGGATGTTATTTATAGAGGACCAATTCGGGTGTGCCGGCTAGCTTGCCCGGTTTGATCGACGACTAGGATGATGACATGACATGTTCGTGGAATAAAGACGTCTTCATCCTCTGATAGGCTTCTAAAGAAATCTTCTTCTGTCATTCGTGGGCCTACAGAAGTCAAGGCACTAGTACAAAAACAGTCTATTTCGGCGGTTCCAAATAGCCTATTTCGGCGGTTGTTAGCTAACAACCGCCGAGATAGGCGCATTTTAAAATAAAAAAAAACACCTATTTCGGCGGTTCCTAGCTAACAACCGCCGAAATAGGTCCTTTTTTAAAAAAAAATCAATTTCCGCATCGTCTTCAACATCTCAGCAGCAATTCCGACGATTTTCAAAGGCGCAACCATGAGAAGTTCGTCACGAGATAAGAAAATGAACACATACAGGCGCAGAGCATGTAAGTTCGACTATATTACCGGTTCCCAGAGATAATAAGATAAGTTCGAGTATATTACCACAAGAGAAGAAAATGAACACAGGCGCAGAGCATGTAACTTCGCCTGCAAAATTACCGTGAGATTAGAGGATGAAGAAAGGTATGCAGAGCATGTTTGTTTGCCAGATAGGGTTGCAAATTTACCGTGAGAGAACGGGATGAAGAGAGCCACCGGTTGCGGTTGCGAAATCACCATGAGAGCAAGTGAAGAAGAGAGGCGCAGACCATGTTCGCCAGTTAGGGATGCGAAATTAGAGAGAAGAGAAGATGAAGAGATTAGGCCGGTGAGCAAATATGTAATAAAATAAAGTCTATTTCGGCGGTTGTTACTAACAACCGCCGAAATAGACTAAAATTTAAGCGGCCTTTTGAAAATTTCAGAAAAAAATCCCGGGAAATTAACCTATTTCGGCGGTTGTCTAGGAACCGCCGAAATAGGTGTCTTTTTCCATACTACAAAAATCTCGGAATCCTATTTCGGCGGTTTTATCTACAACCGCCGAAATAGGGGCGCCGAAATAGGCGTTTTTTGTACTAGTGAGGTGTGATCACATCCATCTCGGGATAATTGAGGCCGTGTCAGAGGAGGTGAGAGACTAGAAGCGAAGGGTTTTAATTGGCAGTTTTGATGGGACAAGCCGACAAGGTGTCGAAGTCATGAGCGTCAGGTCATGAGTGCTTCCATCTCAAAAGGGAATCTAGCTGTGGGTGTGGCTAGTGCAACCCGATGGCTCTTGTCCTGCTTCGAGGCGTAATGGGGCTGACTTGTTAAATCTGGTGCTTGCTGGCCGGGGTGCTTATTGACCAAGGTTTTTGCATCCCGATTGTTGACTTGTCATCCAGATACATACGATCAAAGAAGAGAGATGTGATTAGCAGTCTTAATAATGTGATTAAAATGTAACTAATTATACGTACCAACAATATACACCACAAATTTTTGCTGAAATTAAGCAGAGATATCAGTTTAATCGTAAGACCACATTTTCTTTTTTTTCTGGCTGCTTACCTAATCTTTGTTTCACCATAAGCTCACGAAGAACAGTGCAGGAAAGCTATAAGATTAGTAGGCTTGTATGCCATTGGGGAGTTATGCATTATTATTTGTTGAATATATATATAAAAAAGATTAGTAGACTTGGATGCCAATAAGGAGTCATATGCATTATTTTTTATTGATATATATATATATATTATATATATATATATATATATATATTGATAATTATAGGCACAAGGCCCACATTGTCACAAGGGCAGGGATACAAAGACCCTTAAATAACGAAAACATAAAACCTCCATACCTATCCAAGCCTACAACCTTACAAGCCAATGAAGCACATCAACACTTCGACCTAGATAGCTTTCTTTTGCCACGCGTGGCCATCTTGCTAACACGTGAAAACTTGCTAAATCCTACTTGTCTCTTCTCTGAGGCCTTATTAGATCTACCCTTATGTATTCCTAGAACACCTATCAGAATCATCCTTCTATATATATATATATATATCCTCACTCATATTGTAGATTGTCATTTCGGCTAATTATTTTCTCAACGTCAACGAAGAATAGAAGCATTATTTGGAAGTGAAGATTACATGAGATGGACTATCATTGAGTCAATAAATTATTGCCCTATGTAACGTGAGCATGAATATCAAGATATAGTTAATCTCAAATGGTTAACAAACCAATTCGGTAATTATGAAAATCATATATGTTAATCTCTAATGCTTGCACACATGAAGCGTCATGTTAGATTATACGATTTTTGAAAATAATATGAGAGCCTCCAAACTTGACAAATTATTACAACTCACGAAAATGACGAAATTAATGAAAATTTTGGATAACGATATATAGAGTGTAGGATCGGGTGGCTAACTCAAACCAATCAAAGGTGTGAGTCTAAGGATTGGTTTGACTCAATCAGCCTTCGTAAATGAGAAACACTCTTTGATGTAGAGGCACTCAATCGAATTAACTAAACTAAGGGAGCGGAAGACTTTTGCGGTAATTATAGTCAAACGATGAAAAGAGAGAAGGACTCTGTGGAACTCAGCAAGATACACAAATAAGCTATTTCATTTCCTGGTCAAATAAAACAACTTACAAATGCCCACTAAGTAGAAAGGATCTACTTAGCGGTTTTTCACTCACTTACCCAACACACTTTCTAATCAGAACAATGGTAAGCGTAGTGAAACTAGGATCTTCCTGGACATAGTCTATCTTAATGTACTAACTAGCTTGGTACGTATTCTCTCTCTTTCTGGCTTACAAAGCAATTCTCTTTCTCTCTCTAAGCTCTGAAATATTCCTCAACGAAAGCACACCTAAAACTGACTATTACATATCTTATTTATACTCTAAGTACAACAGCAGGTCGAAGGAGTTAGTTCCGAAAATACCGGAACTAACTTAGTGGGCAACTTCCAACGGCTCTGAAGTGGTCTTCTTACTTGGGCCGCGATCTTCGGATGTTGAGGAAGAACTTCATGACCGTTGTGGCACTTAAGGTGTTCCGAGTTGACTCCTGATTTTCCGCAACAGCACGAGAGAGTCTATGAAGTCTTCTTTGTTGCGCGGACTCTATTGAGAGGCTCACTTTTGTCTGTCAAGTGATGATTGACTCTGTGCGGTGAAGGGCTATCTCTGCAACACTCCGATGTCCCAACAGTTTCCCCCTTGTTGCTGATGATAGCAAACCTTCGTGAATCCCGATGGAGTCAATCCTGAAATAAAAACACAAGGACTAGGGGAACCGACCCTGTCAAAGTTCCCCTTAATAGCAGCAGTAGTAGCAACTAAATTCAAGGACTCATTTAGGTTCCCCCTTGATCGGAGAGGGACTCCAGGCAAGCAAACGATAAATAAGCAGTGTAATAGGCAGGATAGTATATAAGGCAGTCAAAACACTAGACCACATGGTCCAGCAGCGCAATCCAAAAAGCAGTTTAAACCAACAGCAGAATAACCCGTACACCAGACGGGATTCACCGCTTCCCCCTTTTGCTTTCATCAGAGGGAAGCCCACAGTATCACAAAGTCAGTCAAAGTATTCACACAAAAACCATTAAAAAGTGTTTAGAACTTAAAAACAGCCTAAGTTCTAACACTACACACACACGTCATTCTAAGGGTTTGGGGTTAAGGTTGATTGGATGTCAAGGAGTTGGTCTTGCAAGGCCGTCACTGTCGTCTCTATCCCGGCGAGTCGGTCCATCATCCGCTTCTGGCCCTGAATCAGCTCGGCTGCATGCGCAATGAGGCGCTCCACTTTCTCCAGGAGGGGTAGGAGTGAGGCTTGAGGGACTGCCTCTTGAGAAGTGGATGTCCCCGCCGTCGTTGGAGTAGATGGTGGGGGCAGCAGCTTTGATTTGTCGATAGAAGTCAGCCGATTCAGATACCGCAGGTTGATGGTGTCTGCCTCCTCGATGGACTCTGGCGTCGAAGTCGCCAAGGGTACCTGAAAGAAGTTGAATATGCGAGGCAACCAGAACACGTACCCCAAGGAGTGTTTCGGGGTATCGACCGACTGGGCTAGGTGATGAAGAATTATGTGTGCCAGATTGATAGAGTGACGATTAATGATACAGTACATAATGGTGAGGTCCAAGCAGTTGACCATGAGGTTTCCTTCCTTCCTTGGGACAATTTTTGATGACCAGAATGTGGAGGAGTTGGTGTGTAGTAAGATGGAGAGATCGCCACGGGGTATGGGGGAGCCAATCTTTTTCTTGGAGGAGAAAAAGCGATAGATTTTATTTTGTGGGACCCCGGGGATCTCAGGAAGGATTCCTTTTTCATAGAATGACAGGCCAGTGGCAGGGACGCCAAGAATTTCGGACAATTTTGCAAGATCAAAGAAGATTGGGTGGGAATTAACAACAGACTGTGCAGCACCGTTTCGGATGACAAGGTTTTGGAAGAAGTCGACAGACTCTATGGGATACCACTCCGTAATCTCACAGAAGAGGTGTTTCCACCCCTGAACTTCTAGCATAGTAACAACTCCCCTAGGTTGGAGATAGAGCCCAAGAAAAGTCGAGGAACTTACCCCTGACGATATTACGTTCCGAGGCAGGGTCCCCGAGCATGTACGTTGAGTGAATGGGTCGACCTTCACACTCGTCGGTGCGGCTTTGGTGGTTTTTGATCTTTGGCGGAGGTAGCACCAGTAGAGGCATCGTGACTGGCGTGGGCAGTTCTTGGACTGGAGACGATTCACCGGAACCAGAGGAGACAGGTTGGCCTTGACAGAGGAACGGAGGATTCTTTTTGCTGTGGGTCGGGTAGAGGTTTGGCCTTTTCTCTTGCGGGTTTTGGGTGGAGGTTGTTGTGGTGGGTTGCGGATTTAGCGGGTGATGCTGTGGGGTTGGTGTAGGGGATTTGGTGGGTGATTTGTTGGTATGGGCTTGTGGCTGATCAGTAGGATGGGTTTCGGGGGAGGGTTGTTAGCTTGTGGTGTTGGGGATGGTGGTAGGGTTTGGATTGGGGTGACCTCCTCAATGTCGGTTTCAAGAATTCTGTTCTTGCAGCGGATGGCGGTGTTTGATGGGTGGAGGTCGCGGGTTTCAGGTGGGGTGTGGAGGAGTGTGTGGAGAGAGAAGTAGCGGTGGTTTTAGTGGGAGAGTGAGTGGTGGTGGTGAGTGGGGATGGATTAGGGTTCGCCATCGATTGGAGGTACGCCTGAAGGCGAATGGGATCGGCGAAAATATCGGCTGGGATGTTGATTCCGTTGAAGTTGATGCCGGCCATTTGGAAATTGAAGGATGCTTGGGTGTAAAGGGAGTGGAAGTGAGAGAGATGGAGTGGACGGGTGATAGATATAAAGGCTGGAATTTGCAGAGATGGCGTGTGTCAGGCGAGATAAATGCGGCGACGTCAGGGTAGGGGGCGAGATCAAGGGCGACGATTTAGGCGGGTTGGGTTGGATAGATGTTAGATGAGGATAGTAGCGCTAGAGTAATAGGCGTGTGAAGTAAGTAATAAAACACATTTCACTGATTCAAGTGCAAACAAAGACAGACTCTATGAGACATGAGGGAGTACCTGCTGAAGATTGCGGTAGGGGCAAGGAGATGCGACCGTCTAGGTAGACGGAGTCAATCCGATTGCTGATCGCAGTGCTTCGAATCTTGCTGTAGACAAGGGTTTAGTAAAAATATCTGCAAGTTGATCTTCTGTGGGCACAAAGTCAAGTTGGATAAGCTTTTTCTCGACACAGTCTTTCAAGAAGTGAAAGCGAATTTCGATGTGTTTGGTTCTTGAGTGTTGGACTGGGTTTTCTGATATTTTGATTGTGCTTTTGTTGTCACAAAAGATTGGGATCTGTTCTTGGGTGACATGATAGTCTTGAAGTTGTTGTTTCATCCAAAGGAGTTGGGAGCAACAGGCTGCAGCAGAAACATACTCTGCCTCTGCTGTAGAGAGTGCTACAGAATCCTGTTTTTGGAGGACCATGAAACAAGGCAAAGACCCAAGAACTGTGCATTACCTGAAGTACTCTTTCGATCTTGGAGAGAACCAGCCCAGTCAGAGTCACTATATCCAGATAAAGTAAAAGTAGGAGATCGTGGATACCATAGATAGAGTGTACTTGTACCTTTAAGATAGCGAAAGATACGCTTGACTGCTTTGAGGTGAGACTGTTTTGGTGCTGCTTGGAAGCGAGCACAAAGACAGACTGCGTGAAGAATGTCTGGGCGACTGGCAGTCAGGTACAAGAGGGACCCTATCATTCCTCTATATTCGGTGGCATTGACGCCGACTCCGTCATCATCAGGATGCAGTTTGGCAGATGTACAGCTTGGTGTGGACATACTCTTGGCATTTTTCAGGTTGTACTTATCAAGGAGTTCCTTGATGTACTTTTGTTGATGGATCTTGATCCCTTCCCTTTCCTGTTGAATTTGTAATCCTAAGAAGAACTTGAGCTCACCTAACTCATTCATGGAAAACTCTTGCTTCATAAGGTTAGCAAAATGGTCACAGAGGGTGTTACTTGTAGAACCATAAATGATATCATCAACATAGATCTGTACTAGAAGTAAGTCATGTGATGAGTGTAGAATGAAGAGCGTTTTATCTACGTTACCTCGAGAGAAACCATTTTGCAATAGATATGTAGACAGTCTTTCATACCAGGCACGTGGAGCCTGTTTCAGTCCGTAAAGGGCCTTACACAGTTTGTAGACGTAGTCGGGATGGACGGAGTCTGTGAACCCTGGTGGTTGCTCGACGTAGACTTCTCTATCAATGTAGCCGTGGAGGAAGGCTGTCTTAACATCCATTTGATATAATTGGAAACCTTTGAAAGCAGCAAACGCAATTAGCATGCGAATTGCTTCAAGACGAGCTACGGGAGCGAAGGTTTCATCATAATCAATCCCTTCTTCTTAATTGTAGCCTTGGACGACCAATCGAGCTTTATTCCTGAAAACTTGTCCTGCATCATCAAGTTTATTACGAAAGACACAACGTGTACCAATTGTTTGTTGATGCGTGGGGCGAGGAACTAACTCCCAGACAGCATGTCGCTGGAGAGAATTGAGTTCCTCCTGCATAGCAGTAACCCAATCACTATCAAGGAGTGCTTCTTTGACGTTTCTTGGTTCAATGCTAGACAGAAAAGCACCAAAGGCACAGAGGTTTTGCATAGCTTGTAGGCGTGTTTGAACACCGGAGTAATGATGTTTTCAGGAGGGTGAGCAGATTTTTGCTGGAACTGTCGACGTGAAGCAGGAGGGGGTGTGTCTTTGTCAGAGGAGTAAATATTCAAGTTTTGTGGTAAGGGTGTCTCCGGGTTATGGTCAGAGTCAGTAGATTCTGATGAATGTTTTTGTTTGCTGGAGAATCATGAGGAGTGATGGAGTGGGACTCAGGGAGTCTTCCTATTGGTACAGTGATGAAGTGTGGATCGGTGAGAAAATCATCAAGGGCAAAGTCAAGTTGATCAGAAGATGAGCCAACGTTGTGGGACTCATCGAACTTGACATGTGGGCTTTCTTCTAAACATTGAGTTCTCAGATTGATAACACGATAAGCTTTGCTTTTAGAAGAATAGCCAAGAAAGATACCTTCATCACTTTTAGGAGAGAACTTACCCAAGTTGTCCTTACCATTATTGTGGATAAAGCACTTACATCCGAAACGCCTGAGATGTATAAGACTTGGTTTTCGTTGACGGAGTAGTTCATAGGGTGTCTTGTGAAGGAATGGATGAATCAACGCACGGTTTAACACATAGCATGCTGTGTTAACAGCTTCTGCCCAGATAGATGGAGTGAGTTGACTGTCAATGAGCATGGTGCGAGCCATTTCTACCAAAGTTCTATTTTTGCGTTCAACTACTCCGTTTTGTTCTGGAGTACGTGCGGATGATATTTGGTGATCAACTCCGTTGTCCCTGCAAAACTCATCAAACGACTTGTTGCAAAATTCAGTACCCTGGTCCGTTCTCAGGGTTTTTAGAGTAAATGAAAATTTGTTGACAAGCATTTTATGGAGTTTGACGAACTCCGTAAAAGTTTCATCCTTAGTAGATAAAAAAATGACCCAGGTCCACCTGGAATAGTCATCGACTATGACCAGGATGTACCTCTTACCACTTCTACTTTGTGTGCGCATGGGGCCAACAAGATCCATGTGTAGCAGTTCTAGCGGAGAGCTAGTAGAGAGAGTAGGCTTACTTTTGAAGGAGGACCGGGTGTGTTTACCTTTTACACATGCTTCACAGACGGAGTCTGTGTCAAAGGTTGTGTCGGGTAAACCAATCACCAAGTCCTTGCTTTTGAGTTTGTTCAACAGCCTATGATTTGCGTGACCAAGTCTGGAGTGCCACAGCAGTGAGTTTTTGGAATGCACGTTGAGACAGACTTGATCGTCTGGATTAATGGAGTTTAAGCACATTTTGTAGAGATTTCCTTCTCTACGTCCCACAGCTTTTAATGAACCTGTACGCTCATCATAAACCTTACAATCCGAAGAGGAGAAAAGTACCAAATTGAATCTATCACAAATTTGAGAAATACTTAGTAAACTGTGTTGGAGTCCAGTGACCAGATGGACTCCATCAATTTTAAATTTTGAGGGGTTACCTACGGATCCAACTCCCACGATTTCACCCTGGTTGTTGTTTCCAAAAGTAACCTTACCTCCTTGGTAGGATGAAAGCGAATTGAATTGATTTGGATCTCCAGTCATGTGACGAGAGCATCCACTATCCAAGTACCAGCTGTCTCCATTCGCCTTCACCTACAAAAGAACAGATCATTTGTTAGATTTGGGAACCCAGATGTACTTGGGTTCCCTTTTCGAGCCAGACTCTTTCAATTTTTCTCGTGCTTCAAGTATCAATTTAACACGTTTAACATTAAATGAGAGATCTCTATTTAATTTATCACATGCACTGTCTCGATGTCCAAGACTCCCGCAATAGCCACAAATTTTGGTTGGTGGAAGATTGACGTATTTCTGTTGTCCTTTCCACCAGGAGTCGAATTTTTCTTTTTCTTGATATCGTTTGGCTTGTTGTCGGATTTGGACATATTCTTTGGAATGTCGAACTTACCTTTGTGCCACTTGGGTGTGGATTGAGTGGATCGAACTCCAGATTGTAGATTCACAATTGTTGAGAGAGTTGTTCTACTTTAGAGCGAAGAGCATCTCGATCTTGGCTAATTTCTTTGATTTTGGAGTTGGCCCACTCAGGTAGTTCGGAGGAGGTGACTTGTTTGATAAACTTGACTGGCTTAAGAGAAAGAGCGTGTTCCTTTTCTTTCAGTTTTTGAGTGAGGTTTTTGATAGTGGTGTTCAGGGATATATTTTTGGATTCAGAAGCATTAAGATCATTTTGAAGAGAACAACACTTATCAGTAAAGATGGTGAGGTCTTGTTTGAGAGAGTCGATCAGGGTGAGAGACTCTTTCTGGTCACCCTGTCTAAATTGAGTTTGTTCTAAGGTATCATGAAGTTCCTTTTGAAGGGAATCAACATGACGCCTTGAATCTTGTAGATCTAACCTGAGAGAACAAGAGATGGTTTTGTGTTCCTCAGCTTCTCTTAGGGCATACATAAGACCTTTTGAGATTTCGAGTTCCTCAGATAGCTCGGTTATCTTGCTGGTAAGACTTGCTTTGAGGGAGTTGTTCTCGGAGACAATTTTAGCAATTAAAGTCATAAATCCCATAGGAGAAATACGGTAAAGGTCTGTTTCAAGGTGAGAACGAGTTACCTCATTATCAGGGAATCATGGACTCCGTGTGTCATGTGCCATTAGACATACCATCCGCTGGACTCTGTGTCTGGATCGTCGGAGTCTGAATCGCCCCATCCAACAGCTGCCATCAGCGATCTCCCTTGAGATTTTCCATACTGGCTCTTGAGTAAAGGACAGTCCTTCTTGAAGTGACCGGGTTTATTGCAGTTGAAACAGGTGACAGAATTGAAGACTTGTTTAGAGGTGTTCGAGAACGACCGACTCTGTCGATTAGGTTGGTTACGCATGAATTTTCGGAAGTTCTTGACTATGAAGACAAAGTCTTCCATAGTCTCAGCCTCACTTTCCTCAACAATAATGTCCACTAGCTCAGCCTTAGCTTGTCTGATTTGAGTATCAGCAACATAGGCTCCTTCTTGAGTTAACTGAGTCGAATTAACCTGCAAGGCTTGGTCATTCAAAGTAGTAGTCTTACTAGAAGAGGGAGAAGAAGTATTACCACACTTCTTTCGAACATTCTTCTTATATTTATCTACGGATTGTAGATAGGAACCTAGGTCTTGACAGCTCCATTTGGATAAGTCCTTGCATGCTTTGGTGGAGATTACTGTCTCTGCCCATTCTTCTCTGAGACTGTCCAGCAATTTATGCAAGACACTCTCTCTATCTGGTAAGATGCTAACTTCCTGCATAGTAGTAGTTAGTAAGTAGAAACGATCAAGTACTTCTTCCAGTGACTCACCGGGTTTTTGTAGAAAATTTTCATAGTCCATTCGGAGTTCTTGAGCTTTGCATTTCTTGAGTTCAGTGACTCCTTCGTGGGTAGCTTGAAGGAGTGTCCATATCTCATTTGCGGACTTACAGTGATTGACTCTCCTTTGTTCTGGGATGGACAGGCAAGTGTATATCGCACGTGATGCTTGTCGATTCAGCTCGTACCTTTTGCGATCTGCAGCAGTCCATGTTGATCGGTCTGGATTAACTGCAAGATCTCCTCCAGTGACTATCTCCCAAAGCTCAGAGTTGACGGACTCAATGTTGCTCGATCTCGTTTTTCCAATGGTCGTAGTTGGTGGAGGTGAGTCTGGGGTGCTCGAAGTGCATTTTGTTGTTTTGGTTGGCAAAGAGATCTGCCATTGCTTAGTTGATTGATCGTTAGCCTAAGCGAGGCTCTGATACCACGTGTAGGATCGGGTGGCTAACTCAAACCAATCAAAGGTGTGAGTCTAAGGATTGGTTTGACTCAATCAGCCTTCGTAAATGAGAAACACTCTTGATGTAGAGGCACTCAATCGAATTAACTAAACTAAGGGAGCGGAAGACTTTTGCGGTAATTATAGCAAACGATGAAAAGAGGAAGGACTCTGTGGAACTCAGCAAGATACACAAATAAGCTATTTCATTTCCTGGTCAAATAAAACAACTTACAAATGCCCACTAAGTAGAAAGGATCTACTTAGCGGTTTTTCACTCACTCACCCAACACACTTTCTAATCAGAACAATGGTAAGCGTAGTGAAACTAGGATCTTCCTAGAGTAGAGTCTATCTAAGGTGTAACTAAACTTGGTACGTATTCTCTCTCTTTCTGGCTTACAAAGCGATTCTCTTTCTCTCTCTAAGCTCTGAAAATCCTCAATGAAAGCACACTAAAACTGACTATTACATATCTTATTTATACTCTAAGTACAACAGCAGGTCGAAGGAGTTAGTTCCGAAAATACCGGAACTAACTTAGTGGGCAACTTCCAACGGCTCTGAAGTGGTCTTCTTACTTGGGCCGCGATCTTCGGATGTTGAGGAAGAACTTCATGACCGTTGTGGCACTTAAGGTGTTCCGAGTTGACTCCTGATTTTCCGCAACAGCACGAGAGAGTCTATGAAGTCTTCTTTGTTGCGCGGGACTCTATTGGAGAGGCTCACTCTTTGTATCTGTCAAGTGATGATTGACTCTGTTGCGGTGAAGGGCTATCTCTACAACACTCCGATGTCCCAACATAGAGATTTTGAGGTATCATGCAATTGTCATGTCTGGAATATGATGAAATTGATGTCAACTATATATATGCATGTTATGATGCCTGGGCTTTTTCCCACAGGGTTTTGCCTTGGGAGGTTTTAATGAGGCTAAATGTTAACCCGTCCACCTGGTGTTCCAGGTTACTTATCATTAATAAAATAGGCTATAAGCCCAAATTATCAAAAAAAAATATGCATGTTATGATGGACAAGGAAATTGAAAAGCGAGTATCCAAATGTTGGAACGACACAATAGAAGTAGCGATAATCACTTGAGATGTTTATTTTGTGGACTCATACCACATCCAATGATGTGAAACTAGTTGACTATAATTGGCTATTAGTAATGTATGAAGTTGGGAGATATAAAGCATGTCTCACTCACGGCATAAGATGTTGTTTACAAAAGTTTTGTCATTAACTATATAGCATTACTCTTACACCGGACCAAAGATCACAGCACTTTGGAAAAACTAAGTCTTGGCTTGGACTTAAACATGAACACTCTTCAAATGGAATGTCCTGCACCATACTAAGTTATATTGGGAAAGTGTATAAATGATATTAATTGGATCATGCTCAACCTATAAGCAAACATTAGATGTGTTTGGGAAAAATAGGATACGAGATGGAGATAAGAAGTTGTTAAAACTACCCAAAAAATTGATGGAGGTGAGACACAATATTTTACGAGATAACTCCTTAATGTAAAAAGGAAAAACCTTGGGGATGAAAACACCGATCGAAACCATCTACTATAATAATAATGGGGTTGCAATAATAATCTTCGAATTGATAACTCTCACTATTTGTGGAAATAAGTAAGAAAATAAAATAGAAACTTTAACTCTCTAATCTTCGCTCTTTATATCCTTCACAATTCTTTAATTGTAATGTGGTTAGCTTTTCTTCACCACAAACTTGGATGTTTTTAATCTTATCATCCGATAATCTCCAAATGGCTTTAATTGTTACATGGCAATTTATAGGCAGTAGCGGATCCATAAGTTTTGTTTAGGGGGTAAAAAAAAATTTGACACTATCATTCTTTGAAACATTATGTCATTTTATACTTTTTCAAAAACTCATAAGAATATTTTATAAATTTTCAAAATTTTTGAGGGGTCACCCCGGCCCCCTTTGGATCCGCCCTGTTTATAGGCAGCTAAGAGGTTGGTTTGACAGGTTTGCGTTGTGCAAAAGTGCTGCCTTCATTTGCTGCTTACATATGCATGTCAAGGGAATAGAGATAACACATAGTAAATATTAGGAATACGCCTATATATGCATGTGAAGGGAATAGAGCAGTAAATGTTAGAAATACACTGTTATTGAATTGTAGTTGTTGGAAGGTTGTGCATCTTTTTCCTTTGTGATGGCCCCACGGAGGCGCACACACACGCAACAAGATGCAATGCAATATTCATGTATTATCTTTTAGAAACTGCCAAATTTTCATCGTAACATGATAACTTCTATATAGTAAATGCTTATTCAAATATTGTCTTCATAAATATTTGTTTTAAAAATTTGTTTATCGCGGGACATGAATAGTATTTTTGTTTATAATGACCTGATGCGGACCTAACTTAACTTTTTTCTATAAACTTTTATACATTATATAGTTTTGATGGAGAACATAAGTTTTATACTATTTATATAAAAAAGTAAAATTGTATTTTCTTAATTTTATTTCAAATATAGATTTACAAAGTAATTTTATGTATGAAAATAATTTTAAAATGAATTTTAAGTGCACTTTTTTTTCAACAGTGACTGCTTTGAAATGGTAGACAAATCCCAAAATCTCTAAGGCTTGATTGTGAAAAAACTTTAAACTTGTTGAGATAATTTTCACATGATTTTGATGATAACAAGCTGTTTTTACAAAAACATTGAATGTGAAAGATGCATAATTATAAAGGATAATGAACTGGCCGGCGAGCCAACATCATAATCTTTTTTACATTAATTAGATCATATAGGGTTCTTGAGGCATGTAGAAGTCCTCACCATAGATAGACAAGCTGTCGACTCAACTGCGAGAAGAAATGGATGGAGATATATGTTATACTACTATTAATTATCAGTCGAACACAAGAGCAATTATATTATAGTGGATTAAAAACATGAAATGATGAGTTGAAGGATAAAAAAGATGAAAGAGAGTTTCATACCTAACAATATAAAAGGTATTTTAACAAAAAAGAGAGAATGTGACGGGAGAAGGGGTCTGGATTTGGTGACGGACATCATTTATCCGTCTAGGACTGAAACTTTTTTTCTTTTTTTTAAACAGCAAAGTGGGAGAGACACATTTGTAAGTCTGATGAAAACTGTTTTTATACAGCAGTACTCATTTGCAAGTCTGACATATGTATAAATATGAAGAATTGTTTTTTTATCAGCAGGTACGCTAAAAAGGCACATGCATGGAATTTTTATTTTTTTTTTTTACATTGACATTGGTTCAAATCATTGCAGCATAACTTAATAATTATACAAATTTTTTACGTGATTATGTAGCTATTGAATAATAATGTTTAATATTATATTTGTGTTTTTATATATAAATAATAGACAGTATATCAATGCTTAATCAAATGAATAATATTTTTTAAAATGTAAATCAGGGTGTATATCCTATATATCACCATCAATGTTTTTGTTTGTCATTGGACGTCTTGTTTTTATATAAATTTGTTTTTGTTTTTTCATTTTTAAATGTTAGAGTGTAATTGTTTTGTCCTTTTAATAATAGTTACTAATAAAATAATTCACTAATTATATGAAAAATTACTTGACTATATTCATATATAAATATGATTTAAATATCATTTATTTAATTGATAAAATTTGTTGATGAACATATATCACCATTGAAATTTTTTAAAAAGTTGAATCAATATAAAAACACCAAGTTAATTATTTATATTTTTTAAAGAAAAAAAATCTGAATGATATCCTTATTGTATTATAATTTTCTAATCTTATAATATTTTTGTTAATACATATATGTAAAAAAAATGGAGTATAGTAATTCAAATACACCAATCAACCGATTAAATTAAGCAACCTACTAATATAAAAATACCAAGCTAATATTTATTTTATTTTCAAAATTAAAAAAGTGAAGTATAATATTTTTAAAAAATATTGCACGTTAGTTTTTAACCTTCATGTTATAAGTTATCATGTAGTGCATATATAAAAATCAAATGTTAATAAATACGTAAAGTTGATTCCAACCATTCAATTTATGTATAATGCTGGGAATGTTATGTATAATCATGGTGTGGAAACGTTTATATATAATAATGGAATCGTAGAAATGCAGAAACATTCATATAAAAACGTGGAAACGTTTATATAAAAATGTGAAAACATTTATATAAACTCGTGGATACGTTTATATAAAAACGTGAAAACGTTTATATAAACTCGTGGATACGTTTATATAAAAATGTAGAAACATTTATATAAACTCGTGGATACGTTTATGCATAACGGTGGAAACTTTATTCTTGATTGTGGCGTGGAAATGTGTCGTAGAAACGTTATATTTAATTGTGGCATGAAATATATAATTGTGTAAACGTATATATGTAATCATGGCGTGTAAACGTTTATATATAAATCATGAAAACGTATTGTGGCATGGAAACATTCATATATAATTATTGAAATGTTTATATGTAATCATGCCATGGAAACATGATATCTAATCATGGAATCGTAGACACGGGGAAACGTTTAGATAAAAAACGTGGAAACGTATATATAACAACGTAGAAATGTTTAAATAAAATGTGGAAACGTTTAAATAAAAAGGTGGAAATGTTATATGAACTCGTGGACTCCTTTATGTACAACGGTGGAAACATTATATATAATTGTGTCATGGAAACATCATATATAATTATAGAAATGTTTATATATAATCATGTAGCGGAAACGTTTATATGTAATCGTGGCGTGGAAACGTTATAGATAATCATGGAATTGTAGAAATATGAAACGTTTAAATAAATACGTGGAAACGTTTATCTGAATGTGTGGACACATTTATATAAAACGTTGGAAACATTATTTATGATTGTGGTGTGGAAATTTATGGGGTCAGTGACGACAATACAAAGTATAGAACGACTTCAAAATAGATTACTCTACACCACACGCCCTAAAACCACCCTATGAAAGCAAAAAATGTCGAAGCGATTTTCAGGGTTTATGGTGTAGGGTTTAGGCCTGAAAAACTGTCGACTCAGTGACGACAATACAAATTATAGAACGGCTTCAAAATAGATTACCCTACACCACACACCCTAAAAACCACCCTAGGAAAGCTAAAAATATCGAAGGCATTTCAGGGTTTATGGTGTAGGGTTTTGACCTTACACCCTAAACCACAAACCCTGAAAATCTATCAAATCACTGAAAACAATATAAAGTATAGATGGCTTCAACATAGATTATCTTACACCACAGACCATAAAAACCACCCTAGAAAAGCTAAAACGTCAAAAGCATTTTCATGGTTTGTGATGTAGGGTTTACTTAGACTTTAAACCCTACACCACAAACTCTAAAAATTATCGAGTCACTGACGACAATACAAAGTATAGAACGGCTTCAAAATAGATTACTCCACACCACACAAACCCTAAAAACCTACCAAGAAATTAAAACGTTATAAAGATATAAAAATGAATCACAAATGATCTAGCTAAATCTTTGAAGGTATTTAATCAATTCTCTAGATATACAAACTATTGTAAAATTATATAATAATAGTAATTAATCATATGTCTTTTAATAATTGTATCTACTATATTAAAATTGTTATTACTATTTTTAGTGATATTATTTTATTATTATTTTGATTAGGTGATGTTATTACATTATTATGTTTACTATAATATTTACATTGTAAACTATATAAATTTTGTAGATTGATATTTGGTTTTGTATTTGACTGTATATGACATTTATCCACCTAATTCTATTAAAATAATTATGCTTAATTAGTATCTAATTTTAGAAGTATATTAATAGTTTACACAATTAAAGATTACGTCACCAAGTGATACGGTGAGAGAAGTACTTTATGCTTTACGTACATTTCTTTTTTGGGAAAATTCACAAGATACCAGTGTTTAAGTTTCTAATTCACAAAATACCATTGTTTTTTTTTCGTAATTCAGCTTTAAACAAGCTTAAACGTTGTCCAAAATTGATGAAACTTTACATGGACGATGTTAAAGTGTTATATTTTGGTCCAGTATCAAATTTGAAGTTTTTTAAGCTCATATGTGACATGTGGAACCCAATGAAATGTTTAAAGATGAATTACGAAAAAACAGTTGTATTTTGTGAATTTGAAACTTTAACAGTGGTATTTTGTGAATTTTCCCTTCTTTTTTCTTCTTAAAATGTGTTTTTACGTACATTTTGTTTGACTAAATTAAAATATTCCTTTCACCTAATATGCTCCTCTCACCGATAATATGTTGATCCAACGGTCAATATTTATTCTGTCACGCGATGGAAATTATAAATATGTCCCATATCTTCTTTGCAGGTCTAGCCATTAGACGGTTTGTCCTTTTTTGATTTTTTTGCAACTTAACTCCAATCTTATATTTTCAGTAACTAAAGTTGTTGAAACAATTTTTAAATATTTTTGTTAATCAATTAAAATTTTATTTTATAAAAAAAAGTGAATTTTATGGTTGTATTAATTTTAAAACTAAAAATTGGAAAAACCAAAACGAAACTGTCCACGCGTCACATTTAAATGACTTATTCTATCATCTTACTTTTTAATTTTGTTTTTTTCAATAAACTAATCATTCTACGTTTGTTATGAGACAAAAGGGACCTGTTTCCCTATAGTAAAGATACAAATAAGTGAACAGTCAGGATTTTATCGCTCAGTGATGGAAATATTGGGTCGTCACACTACGCCCCCCGGGTAGGGGTGTTCACGGTAAGGCGTATACCGGTTAACCGGGTAATACGGTTTTTAAAATTTGATATTGTTATCATTCCATTTACATCGGTTAACCGTATTCAGGTAACCATTTAAAGCGGTACGACAACTCAGGTTAACCGAAACCGGTAGATTTTTTTCTATGTAAATAACCTTAAGTAATGGTAACAAACTAGATAAAAGTGAGCAAATAAAAACAATAAAAAACTAGACAGCACCAAACATTTCATATCATGTCCAAGCATTAGTTTATATTAAGACAAATATTGAATCCACCATTATACATTCTCAATCATCTAATAAATTCATTATATAATATATAACCTGCACATTTATAATCGCAATGACACGAAACAATCCAAGAATATAAGACAAAATCAATCACGAAGATTCGAACAACAGAATTTACAAGCTGCTTTATCAACTAAGTGATTGCAAAATACATCTCAAAAGATTTAAGAAAACATAATTATAATATACACTATCTATAATGCTTACCTTGCTCTTCAATGTAGATAATATATTACGTCATATATAAGGAGTGTCCTTTTTCTAGATTCTAGATTATCTTTGTTCAAGTTATCAAAATATAATTTAAAGGATATACAAAAGACTAGCACATAGCAAATAATATTAAAATATCAAAAACTAAAATGAAGACTATATGTATATTTAATATATATATATATTATATTGTACATATCTTTACCTAAACCATATATGTCTAATAATAACTGTACAGTTAACCGTACGGTTAACCGGTTAACATACATTATAAATAGGTTTCGATAGGGTACCGCGGTAACGACATTTGTTAGGCACCCTCACTCGCGGGAGAAGTAAATTAATAATATTGGATACCACTTTTATCGTTGTGGTCTCTTAAACAGCAAAGTGCTGAGTGATGACACAACCGACATTAATCAAACAAAAAATTGATTGGCAATGATGTTTGGGATAGATCGCTTTCACAGTCAGAAGGCGCGCAATTAATTTTCTTCGTCCGTTCGACGACGACATTAAGAAATCCAAGCAGGTTTATACCACCATTATCAATAATCTCATGTTTTCTCTGTGTGACATGGTGGGACCAATACAAACCTCACCAGTATGTATGTGATACCTGTATATCAATGTCTCAGGTGAAGTGATTCTTTCACGTCGCGGGTATTGAACGGATCAATTCTTTAACAACTGTACAGTGAAATCGAAGGCATATTCCACCCTTCAAATTCTTAGTTACACGTGACTATAGCTATGTTGGCTATAACAGGGTAGTTTTGTAATTATTGGAATGTGATGGGACAAAAACAGAAAAAAATTTGGCATGCATGCAACGATTCACCCACAAATGTTTCTCTATTTTCTTTTTTTCTTTATTATTTTTTCTTTATCTTTATCATAACATAAATATAAATAGTTGTAACTTATATATATATATATATATTAATATATTATTCATCTAAATTCAAGTTCTTCAAACATATGGATATGTTTTTGACAATTTTGAAAAAAAATTATTTTTACATATAAGTCATTCTATACTTTAATGTGAGGATGTATGTACATATTTTAATGTGAGAATGTACATGTTTTAATATGACGATGTACATGTTCAAATGTGAGAATGTACATGTTTTTAATGAACACATGTACATATTTGTATGGTCATCTGTACAAGTTTTCTCTCTTATATGTACATATTTTAATCTAAGGATGTACATATTTAATTATTCATACAGGTTTATATGACCATCTGTATGTTTTTAATGTGAGGATGTACATGTTTTTAAGTGAGAATGTACATGTTCAGTGAATATTTGTACAGGTTTGTATGACCATCTGTACAAGTTTTCTTTTACGTTCTGTGCACTATACAAGTAAACATATATTTTTTTTAAGTTATCAAAATATATCCATGGCTGGTCTTGTTTTGAAGAGCTTGAATTTAGGTGAACAATGATATAATTTTTTTTATTTTGGACTTATATATTAAAAGTTACAATAATTTAAAGTTTTTTGTGATAAAGAAAGAAAAAATAAAA
Organism: Limonium bicolor; assembly: GCA_023374045.1. Classification (NCBI taxonomy): domain Eukaryota; kingdom Viridiplantae; phylum Streptophyta; class Magnoliopsida; order Caryophyllales; family Plumbaginaceae; genus Limonium; species Limonium bicolor. Next base: position 275,253,549 of record CM041781.1, read on the forward strand.
AAAATAAAAACTCACGCACAGGAGGTATGTAGCCAAGATGGCTACAGTGACCTTTAGCCAAGACTGATTGACTCCTTATTGTCTCCTGCCATTTATTGTCGAGACTGGTGGTAATTAAGTTAAGCCTCCTTATCAGTCCTGAAAGAGATTATACATTGATACATAGATTGATTCAAACTCTAGTGTTTTTTTTTGTGCAAAAGCAAGTGAGCTGAACATTGTGAAACTTGCTAGTGATTAAGGAATATCAAGAGTATAGGTTTTAAGATCAATCACTATGGTTGCATCTCATATAGTTTATAAATCTATTGTTGTTGCAACTGTAACACCCAACTACAATTAATACACTTAACAATACTTTGCAGCGGAAATCACAACTCACACATAACTTAACTCTTTGGTGTTACACACCGTTAGCCACCCACGTGGCTACAAGGCTAACATACTTACATCGTATCGGTCTGATGGACTAAACTCCCGAGCAACTACACATTAATCCTGTACCATGTCCAACATTCGTTATACACTTACATTACAACTGTACCGAGTATTTATAAACTAATGCCGATAACAATTTCGGTCTTACTACGCCTACAATACATTCTCACTTGAATGACTACCCATGTACAACCACTACCCGTCCTACTCTCGAACGGCTTCCAGCTCCGTTGTACCTTAGAGTAATGGGAGCCCCCAAAGGGGGTCAGCACCTTTGCTGGTATGGTAATCCCGCAGCCCGCATGCTACCGGGCCGGCACGCAACCTAATTGTCGTCTTACATGCGATTGATTTTATTTCAAACATGCAAACTCACATACATAACATGCTTATAAGCACATCCATTAAGGAATACATACACAAGTTAGCACACCCAACATACAACACACACTTCACTTTATAGCATACACAACTTGATTTCACTCTTCTTAGAGTACATGAACTTCATTTAGGGAGTGCCGGGTGATATGCCCGAGCACAACATACATACATTTCCTTGCTTGAGTGGCGGCCTCGTATAGGACCGTACACAATTACATAATTTCCCCCTAACTCCAATAGTGATGAGGTAGGTAAGCCTTGATTAAGCTTGTGGGTGGTTGTAATCCAGAAGAAACAACCATAACATAACAGAGAGGGAGTCGAAGCAACATAGGCGTCAACACCCTAACAACATTACACATAATTTCCCTCCTAGCCCGATATGGAGGTCGGGTAGGTAAGCTTTGGCTAAGCTAATGGGAGGTCGAAATCCAATGAAGGAAAACAACCCTTAACATAACGGGATGGGAGTTAATTCACATATATGTATTAACTCCCAAACATACGCGCGCGACCGGCACACACCGGATTCCTCTCCATACATAACATACACTTATTAGTTTAGAGGTTCCCTTATGGAACTTATCACATACATACATCACATAGTGTTACTAACTCGGTTAGACACGTAAGGGGAGTATTATCCCTTTTTAACAAACATGGATATCTGTATCCGATAACAACAACAACATACCAAACAACTCCCATACATCACCATAATTACAACATATACTAACGCACTGATAGCCGTGGTTAGGACGTTCCCATGGGTTTGGGCCGTTTATTCCGCATACCGAACTCTTATGTGAACCTAAGGTCGGTTTATCTATTATTTAACACATAACTAAGGTTAAGCGGTATCGGAATTAATTACCGCCACAATAATGAATTACGTAAACTCATTTCATGCTTTATCTTGCAAGGTGGCAACACACAGAAAAACATTGGCATACAAGCCGGTGTAATCCGTTAGGACACAGGTTGCAAGAAAACCATACCTGTCACCGAAGGTGCACTCTAGTGTGCCGTCACATGTTCCTTGTAAATCTTTGAACAACTGGTAACATTATAACTATCTTCATTAATATCGGGGTGATATAATTATTTAACGTCTAATGCGCCCTTTATTAACCCCGTTAGATAGTCTTATAACTTTACACTTGTAACTTGTTTACTCTCACATTTTTATTACAACTCTTCAACACTTAATCACCATTATAACTCCACTTATTATCCTTAACAACCTTATAACATCATTACATATCAATCCCCATCATTGGATGTCATTTTTCCTACCTCTTAAACAAATTTTTGGTCAACATTTCACTGTGTCCGAACTTGTGTCCGGACATCTAAGGTCGGACACAAGTCGAAGCAAACTCTGGGGAAAATTTTCAACACGTCCGAACTTGTGTCCGGAACTTCAAAGGTCGGACACAAGTCGAGAGCAAATCCGGAAAAATTTCAAGGTGTCCGAACTTGTGTCCGGACATCTAAGGTCGGACACAAGTCGAGACTAAAACCTGGGAAAAATTTTTGACACGTCCGAACTTGTGTCCGGACATCTAAGGTCGGACACAAGTCGAGACACAAGTCTGGGAAAAATTTTTGACGCGTCCGGACTTCGAAGGTCGGACAGAAGTCCGGACATCACTCACTCCGGAAAAATTTTTACGCAACGGGGCATGTCCGAACTTCCAAGTCCGGACGGAAGTTCGGACGTACCCAAATTTCAGCACACCAGAGGCAAATTTCAATCTATTCTTACACTTCCAAAAATCCATACTCACTCATTAAAATCCCAAGTCATTTAGCACCATTTGCTATCATTCTTGCACTCTCCTAGCTCCATTATTTATCCCCATTACAAGACCAACTCTTCACTCATTTCAACACTAAACAACCCATTTATACACCTTAATTCTCTCAACCATAAACCATCATCAAGCACTCATTTCCCATTAAAATTTGACATAACTTCCCAAAATCTCTACACCTTCCTCCTCATCATTTATCATCAAAACACAACCTCTTCATTCCTAATCTAACCACACCCTTTCAAGGGTCCTAAACAGCACACAACAATCCTCCAATCTCATCAACATCAACATAATCACCAAAAATCCTCATGAACACAATATAAACACAACTTCTAAACATTTGGCTCTTAAGGCCCCTCAACTCAACATTAATCACAACTTTGGGTTCATTAAATTGTCTACCCATCCCAAACAACTTAAACAATATACACAAGGTTTAAGGTGAATTCCTTACCTTAATTTCACAGTCTCTCACATCTTCCTCTTGCTCCTCATCTCTTCCAAATCAATTTAGAGGGTATGGAGTTTCCAAACTCCATCCCAACATCCATGAACACAAAACATACACATTAATTATCTAAACCCTTAGAAACTCAATTTAATCAAAGGGCTAGAATTAGGGTTTCCTTTTGAAGCTTTTAAGAGGGATTTTCTCCCTTGAATCAAGAAGGAAACTACTCCACATTGAAGGGTCAATTTGGAGCTCAAGAACAAGAAGAAAAACAAGGTATCAAAATGGTGAAAATTGATTATACCAAGAGATGGAGGAAAATGACTTTCTCTTGGAAATTTTTACCTTAGAAGAAAGAGGAGACTCCAAGCTTCTCATTGGTGCCATTTTCTCCTCACAAATGGAGAAAACCCATGGAGATGAAACCCATCCTTTTGAAATTCCGAAAAGAGGGAAAGGTGAGGAGGATGAGGAGAGTTCAAATATGTGATTTGTTTTTGATTTGGAGTTCAAATGGAGCTTGGGATGAGATTGAAGTGGAGAAGCCATTGAGGCTTGGTTTGGAGCTTTCCATCGGCAGAGAGAGGAGGGAGAACCGTGGAGGAGAAGAGAGGAAAGAGAGAAAGAGAGAGAGGGGAAAAAGAAAAATAAGGAAAGAGAGAGAGTGTGGGGATATATTTGCCCCTTTGTTATTTTAGCTCTCTTGACTTAAATCACTTTGTTAACTAGTCCTGTGTGAGTGGGCTGTCTACATAAATAAAACCGGCCCACTAATGTATACACGCTGGAGCGTTTTTCGTTTTTTTAACAGAAAACACTCGTTTATTTACCCGGTTTAGCACTATTCACTAACCGGGGCCGTTTTCCGGAATTTTCTCATTCCTTTAATTTTAATGGCTATTAACTCCCATTAATGTTTAATTATTGTTATAAAATCAACTATTATTTTTACGGGGTCGTTTAACTGTTTAAAGTCACGTTTTCGGGTTTTCTCGAAAAACGCACTTTAGACTCCGTCAGCGTTTTAACGCCCTTTTTAGATCCGTTTCCTTCCGGAATTTTTCCCACATGTTCTTAATGTGTAATTAAGGTATAAAAATATATTTATAACTCCAACGAAGGTTATGTACCTCCTAACAATTAAATACGTATTTTTCACGTTTTGTGACTTTTACGAAATTTCTTTTTCTTTTTGGTTTTCATTTCTTCACCAATAATCTTAAGGACTTAATTAGCCTTAGAAAATTATAATTACACAATTAATTAGCACATTTAGGTTGGGGTATTTCAATCTACCCCCCTTAAAAGAACTTCGTCCCGAAGTTCACACTTCCCTAGCGTCATTGGTTAGAATACGGGGATTACTATAACATAAACTTCCATAACAACATGTTTTACATCACAACCTCGGACTTGATGGTCCGGGTAACACATCCATACATACATAACATACTTAGTAACCTCGGACTTAATGGTCCGGGTACCTTAACAACATATACATACATAACAACACTTAGACTCTTAGGTCTGGGTACATAACAACATTTAGACTCTTAGGTCTTGATAACATACATCCTTTAGACACATAGGTCTGGGTAATATAACACCTTCTGAACTTAACCACATTAGGACTCAAGGTCCCAAAGTAATAATTATTACACATACCACACAACATGTCTTAGCATGTATATCACCCAGAAATTCCTTTTCCATCTCTTCATGAGTTCGAGACCCATGTAGAGTACATATACACTGTGATCCCGCAGAACCGGTCGCGATGGACACTCTGGTCCCCGTTCCTTTGGGAGATCAAACGATTGCATACACCTTTAAAATATACTTCTCATGTCACCGGTCCTAAGACAAAGGCTCATACGTCCTCAGCTCGTGAGCAAGTAGTAGGAAAATACCCTCTATGAGGTTAAGTGTCATGAAATCCTTTATTGGAAGGATACAAGTTGAAAATCCTCTACGAGGTCACATAAAGGTAGTCCTTCCTTTGAAAATACCACTTAAGAATCTTAAATATTTATTGAAGTATTGAAATACCAATGAAAATTTGAAACCCAATTTAAATTCTTTTGAAAGCTCCATACAACTCCAAGTCCAGTTATTGTTAATTGCATCTTATTCTTGATGTGATTATTTATGACCACTTATAGAGAGTTTTCTAGAATCATCCAACACTAATGTGATCAGCATCAGTGTTGAACTATCTTTCCACTCCAATTTGTGTTCGGCTTCCCTTGATCTCATGATAATCAGTTTCACCTCCCACTTCAATTTCAACCAACAACTAATTCAAGCATATACCATTTTTCTATCTTTTTAATCCTCTAGTCGTAATCATTACATCTCCAGGGATAGACTCTGTCTATCAATCATCTTCCAGATTTATTTTAAATCAAGTTACCTAGGGAATTTAAATTCTCACTAGGTTCTATGTTGGTGTCACACCTCTTCATAAATCACAATACTGTATATATATATATGCTTTTATAAAAATACAATACACGGTTTTACATTTAGTATTGTATGAACATACATAGTCGGGGTTTAGTTCCCCGGGAGTTTCTTTACCCCCTTATACTTATACTTTCACACATCCTTTAACACACTTATCACAATGGTATGCGCATCTTGAGTGCGCAATTACCATAATTAAACCATTAATGAATGCGTATGTTTTGTGATGTAACACACGCACCAATCATCAAAACAAATCATTTGTGCTATGCACATCATAGTTCACATACACTTGTACGGTAAAACATACTAAACGGTTTTGGCGCTCTACCCCCCTTAAAAGGGATTACGCCCACGTAATCAATAACTTAATCACTGGTTTTTGAACATTCTACCGTCGTGAATGTTTTAACATCACGCGTTTACTACGCACTGTGTTTGGTTCGAGGGTCTTAGCCATATTGGCGGTTTAGTCTAACCAAGAATTCTCACTAGAGTTTTATTTTAACTCTTAACTGTTTCGATTCTGGCCTGTGAGGCTATAGGCGTTAATAATTAGCCATCTACTCCTGTTCACTACACACATTTAACACTTGAATTGTTGGCTCACTACTTTCTGCTGCGCAACTCTTGATAACTTTAGAGCTTAGTTTGCCCCACACATTATCCTTACTGTATTGTACATTTCCGATTATCACCTTTATCTTGGTAATAACGATTTCTCAACCGACGCGTGGTATTTCTTACCGTGAGCGAATTCGGTGAGTTACAGAACTTACTATCCATTTCCATGATACTACTGTATTTCACACTGATTTACTTAATTTCTTCCGACTTACCGTCGGTTACGTTTGAGCTACTACATATTGTGTAGTACTCTGTTGGTTATTCCCAACACTTGAGGTATATTCCATACCGATGTTTAATAATCATGTTACTGTAGTCCCTCATGTCAACAAAGTACCTTTGATTGGTACGACCGTGCTTCTCCTATGCATCGGTTTTATCACACCATAATTCTTGTTCTTCTATCACATTTACATTTTCCAAATTTCCTAGCTATCTCACTTGATCATTACTGTACCAGAGCAATACCAAAACACTCAGTCATACAGAGTGCAGAGGCGTAAACTCTTGACGGTAAGTCTCTTATGAGATCGCGATAGAATTCACACTGTGTTCCTTATCACATAGTACCGACCGTTGGCTTTTTGCCCAGTCTGCGTATCATCACTTACTTGTATGTCCATTAAGTTTTAACTCATAACTGGTCTTATTGCCACATTATTATTTAACAATACTCATGCAACGGTCGCTTGCTGCGGTCCGTGCTTTCACTCATTGTATAACATTAGCTTACACTGCATCCGTCATTATATTAGCTTCCGCCATTACACTGTGTCTTGCCACTTATTTGGCTGACTGTTGAACACGCTATCGTTTTTGAGTCTCTATGCTCCTTGAGCGTCGTTCATTACACATTTAGCATCCCACACCTATGGTGGTTGCTATTTGACTATTTACTCATCTGATCTCCACAACTGGTACAAATACTTCTTTTCCATTTATTCCTACTCACATCATTCCTGGGTAATGACAACGTGGTCACCCTTAACATATTCCCTGAACTTTGTTCGCATAACTACCGCTGTTGCGGTCTCACATATCACGAGGTATCTCCACTCTTGAAGCAGTGATTCCTTCGCTCACTTACTTACTTATATAACATAATCTCTTGGTCAATCATTTCCTTTACATATTTCACTTGTGGCTTATAAGCCCTATTGCCTCGAGCTCTGCTCATTGTAGGTGTTCACACGCATTTACTTCCCGTACATAATACACGGTTTATAGGTTGTATTGGGCTCCATGGTTTATTCCTTTCATGGGATGCCCCTTCCAGGATGTCAGACTTCCTTCTGACGACTTGCGCTTAAATTGGGTATTAGTTTCAACCCTTGCGTTTTTATTACGTTCTCTCGTTCACACCATTGTTGATCCAAACACCCTTTTTAGGATAGCTCCTGGGTGTTACTAGGTTATGCCATTACATCTGGCTTACACTTATCGGTATGTTTAACTTACTACTTCGCCCCGCGTTCTTTGCTGGGTTAAATATCCTCTTTAGTGAGATTGATATCTCTAGTGATCATCTCGGGAGTCATCCGTTCATTGCACATCAACGTATCCATAGTAGGCATCTGCCTCACCATACTTAGACTGGGTACTTACTCCAGCTATATGTTTCGTCCTTCCGGTCCTTATGACATATCCCACGTCTTTACTTACTAACCAGTGCACTTCGCACTTGTTCACCTTTAACATTTCCTTAAAATGAATTTACTAATTTCCCTTAGTCTTCCTTAACTTGACTGGGTTCCTTTACTTCAACCATTTGATGTAATCCATTGCTCTTGCTTGACTTTTACTTCGGACCGTAGTATGGAGTCGACTACTTCCCCGTGTTCTAGACTCCACTCGTATACATACGTGGGGTATCCTGCTGATACATTGCTACTTACCCGACTACCCCATAAGAAGGTTTGCCAGGCCCACAAGCTCCTATCGGAGTGCGGTCGTCCCACATTACTGTTGGTACACTCGTAGTGTCCGTCACACGCCTAGGTGAAGTATTCTGTTGTCAAACTCCTCTTATATTATCCTGTGATAATATGCATTCCTTCTTCCCGAACTTAATCCAGGAAGTGTATCCACTGTGTATTATTATGAACTCACTCCATTTCTTGGGTTGTTACCCTTGGGTTTACCGGTTCCCATCCGGTTATTTAAAAGTAGTCTAGACAATGCGAGGTAACCCCCTTGTGTTTATCAAATACCTGGATAAGTGGATTAAGTCATGGTGCGCAAAAAGAGCGACCATTATGTATAGACCGTCAAGTATTAACACGGGACAATTAGATCTATGAGCTAAAACCGATATAAGTAAGGATAAGATGGTAGACGAACTGTGCATTGATGCCAGTAGTCTAGACAATGCGAGGTAGATTTCATCACAGGAAGCACACTTTCCATTCCTTAAGGAACTGGAAGTGCGTTCCTAGTGGATCAACATGAGAAAACAAGATGATAGGCTCGATGGAAAGAGACCTCAGTTACTAAAGGATAGAGTCCGTACTAAATACAGAAACAAGCTAAAGCACGCCATATCTAAGAACATGGTAGATGGATTTCCCTTGATTAAGTTCAAGATGAACAATAAGTGTTATTATGGAATGACGAAAGAGGAGAATGACAACAGAATACTTCATAATTAGCAATAGCTAAACGTGTGACAAACACTACGAGTTTACTAAAACGAGATGTGGGACGACTGCACCCTACAGGGGCTTGCAGGCCTTACAAACTCATTTATGAGTTAGTCGGGGTAAGTAGTAATGTACCAGTAAGGTACCCCATGCATGTAAACGAGTATTGTAAGGAACACGGGAAGTAGTCGACTCCGTACCACGGTCAACGACGCAAGATCAGACAAGAGCAGCTACTACCACAAATAGTGGAAGAGAAGGAACCCAGTTGAACCAACGTTTCAAAGGGAATCAGAGAACTCATTTCAGACAGAAAATAATTAAGAATTATGAAGTGCGACGAGCACGAATTATTAAGTGCAGACATAGGACATGTCTTAAGACGTTAGAGATAAATTGTAAAGCGCAAAAAGCACTAAACAGTAATTTCATATTAAGCATCATCCTCAGACCAAAGGTCAGTTGGAAGAACAATTTAGACATTTGAGAGAACACTAAGAATATGAACGTTAGATCTCTAGAGAGACTGGATAGACGAGTTACAACTCATTAAGGCCGTGTATAATTAAAGATAACACGCGTCCATTGAGAGACCTTTAGTACTAAATTATAAGCATGCAGGAGAATGTACAATATTATAAAAGGATAAGAAAGGCAAACTAAGCCTAAGGTTATCAGAGTCGCACAGCGGAAGCTAGCAGACCGTTACCTTAAAAGTTTCATATATCTAATGAACGGGAAAGGAAAGATGTACCACACATCTTCCAGTTGAATAAATAATGACTTCTCAACCGAATGCTTTAGAACCTTCGAGGCTAAACCCGAACACATTAGAGAGACGGGCATATATACGATAAGGATCCTAGATACAGAGACTAAGCTATTAACACAGTTAAGACCCTCTGATCGGATCATAATGTGAGATAGATGACATGGAAGCTGGAATGCTTAGTGAGAATTAGACGTGGGCGTAATCCATTTTAAAGGGGGTAGAGCGAAAAACTGCTTAGCGTATGTTTATGTACTGAGTACGTAAACTACGGTGTGCATAGTACAAAAGAATTTGAGAATTTGTTTTACATATGCATATGTATACATATTCTGAGATTAATTATGGTTATTGTGCACAGAAGATGCGAATACCATACGTATTAAGTACCTATCTTGTTAACTCCGGTGTGAGTACAAGTTAAGAGAATTAGTGAAGAGAATTAAAGAGACTTAAGGAATATATGAGATATGAGTCGGTATGAAACTACATGTGAGATAAGAAGATAACACTATGAGATATTATGCGATATGAGTATGGGGCAGGAAATAGTAATGCTATGAGGTATAAGATGGTAAGAACTGGTATGAAACCGATATAGAACTTAGTAGGAGTTTAAAGTCCAGAGGTAATTACTAAGAGATGAATTAACAATGTTTTGATGGACCGAGTCCACACCTTGGAGATGTATTAATTATGACTAGAATGACTAAAATGATAGAAAATTGGAAAATGAGTGAATTATTTGATGTTTGAAAATGATGTGGGAGGAGAAACTTGATTTTCTAGGGATCAAGGGAAACCGAACACAATTGGGGTAAGAAGATAGTTTAACACTGATGCTGATCACATCGGGGTTGAATGATTCCTAAAACTCCCTACAAGTGGTCACAACTAATCACGTTAGAATATATGCAGTTAGCATAAAAGTGGAATTGGAGTTGATTGTATTTTAATTAGAGGAATTATTCCTCACTTGACCTTAGAGTGATTTTGTATTCTAGCACATGAAGGTGAGGACGAATGTGCCTTTGTCTTCGGACCGGTGACATGGAGAATACGACAAAGTACATAACTGTTTTAATCTTCCAAAGGACCGTGGACCAAAGAGTGTAAGTGTCCAATAGTCGGTACCTACGGGAGGTATATTTCATTACTCGCTCATGAAGCCGAGGACCTGTGAGCCTTTGTCTTCTGACCGGTGACATGGGGAGAATGCAACAAAGGGAATTTTGAGTGCTAAACATGCTTAGCATGTTGTATGATTTTGAGTATAAGTATATGACAGACCTAATGGGTCTATAAGATTAAATATATATATATGAGCATGATCTATATGATCTATGGTATGAGATAAGCCATGTATTCTAATAAAATAAGATGCATGGGAACTTTGGGGACAAAGTTCATTTAAGGGGGGTAGATTGAAATACCCCAAACCTAAGTATGATAAGTAAACATCAATTTATGATGTATAAGGCTAAAACATGCCCTTAGGAACATTGGTAGATGATTTAAAACAAAGAAAATACAAGAAAACGCCATAAGAGCAATTGAGCAAAAACATGTTCTAAGCTTGGAGTAACTTTGTTATCACCCAAAGGTCATTCTTAGACCTTATTAATATGCTAATGGACATGTTAAATCAATTACCAAAGAAAAATAAGCTCAAAAACAAGCTTAAACAAATTATGCTTTAAGGACTCTTAAAGCACATTTTTGAAAAATTGTCTTAGAAGAAGGTTTTGAGTGGCTAAATGCCCATGATTACATCTTAATCAACATAGTACTAATTAGTATCACATTAGGAAGCCTAAATAAATGGAAAACCAAAAATTTCACAAATATGTGCACTAAATGTGAATAGTAAACCAAATAGTGCCCAAATTAAGCTTTAGTCAACTTAGCTAATTAATTTGTCAACAAAACCCATAAATATCTCCATTTGGAGAAGGGGCCGGTTTTAAGTAGGTGAGTCATCACTTTATGCCAGCCAAGTTAGAAGAATAAGAAGGAAATAAAGATAAGTTACTATTTGCTTTTAAAAGGTAAATCTTACAAAACATACCTCTCTCTCTCCTTCTTTCTTCATTTCTTCTTCTTCCACCGGTTTCTTCTTCTTCATTCCTCCCAAAGAAAGCATGAGTTCCAGCCTCCACACTCTCTCCAACTTCCTTGCTTACTAAATGCACAAATTGCCCAAATAAAAAAAACAAACCTTAAGATTATTGTTAGTTGGAGCAAGGCCTTCCTTCTATCTTTCAAATCCTTCAAAGCTCAAGTTTGATTCCATGGAGAACTCCATTTAAGGGGGAAATCAAGTTTGGAGAGCTCCTTTGCTTCTTCATTCATTCAAGGTAAGGAAAGTGAAAGAAAAATCAATTTTCCACCATTTTTACATATGGCCGAAAACTATCTTCTCATGGAGCTTTGTTTTATTCCTTGAACTAGCTCATTCCAATATTTAAAGAACTAGGGGAGGTCCTCTTTGATTCATTACCAAAGTCTATCTTGAGACTCCAAGCTAAACATCCATTTTAATGCCTTAAAACACATTTTAGCCTAAGATTAAATTCTAGGAGTTTAGGCATGTTGCTTAGTACACATTAGATTATTTGAATGTGGATTAGAACATTGGAAAGAGGATTGAAGTCCTTACCGAGAATCATCCAAGGAAACCTATAGAGGAATTGAGAGGAAAGTTTGGAAAAAAGGTAAATAACTTACCTTAAGGTGTTTTATTGTTTTAAGGGGTGGTATTTAGATAAGTACTAAATGTAGATTAAATCTTCAATTATGTAATGGGTTTATTAACCTAGGAAAAAAATTAAACAAGCTTGTGAACTTGTGACTAAGGAGCCAATGGGAAATGAGTTAGTAAGATAAGCTTAAGATGGATTTTAAGAGCATTATAACTACTATGAGATTGATGGTGTAATTGCAGGTTGAAGGCTATTATATGTGGAAATTAGTGTTTAAATTCATGTCATTTAAGGGCCTAAGAGCATGTCATTAAGAGCCTTTGCTATGCAATTTAAGATTATTGCACTATATTGAGTTGGTTATGAATGGTTTGGATTTGGTGAGAAATATCATGAGGAAAGGATTTGATATGTTGTGTGTTGATTAGGGGAGAAACAAAACTATGCAAATGGGCATGATAATATACTAGAGGAGTTATGGCGAAATTTGAGTAGAAAACAAAGTGTTTTAGTTGTTGTTGTAATTTAAGTGACCAAGGATTTGCTAGGAATCATTAAAAAATTTGAGGGGAAATAAGTTAACAACGGTGTTCTTGAGGATTAGAATGACCTAGAGTTGTCTAGGAGGAATTAGAGGTTAGGAAGGTGTATTAAACACACCAAAATCATGGTATGAGGAATGTTGAGACTTATGCAAAAATCTGTAGGAAATGATGTATAATACCTTGTGATGATTTAGGTATGATCTAGTTTGTGTAACCTTCATGGTATTGAGTGGATTTGAGTGATGGGATGAAAGTTTTCCAAGAAGGGTATATCATGGTCAAGGTAAATGGAGAACAATGTTAAGGTGTTTAAAAGGATGGCAAGAAAGGTATGGGTAGGTACAAGTTTAGGAATGATGAGTAGTAAGTTAAAGGATAGAAAAAAGGTGCATGGAGATGTAATATGAACTTGAGAAGTTTGAGAAATTTGAGTTAAGGAAATGAGGAGGATTGATGATGCTTAAGGAGTTGTCAAGTTGATATGGAGAAAACACTTTGGTTAGTTGAAGTCTTAGGCAACAATTTACAAGTTGGAAGTGTAAGTGGTTAAGTGTTAAGTGTGGGAAATTGTGTAAGAATTTGAGGAAATGGTCAATGGATTAATGGAGGGTTTCAATGGTTTGATGGATGGTTTAAAGAGGGTATTAAGTGCCTAAATTGTATTAGAACATGTTGGGGAACTTGTGGAAGAGTTTGGTATTGATTAAGCATTTGAGGAAAAAAAATCTGCAGTGGACCGACCCAGGGGACCGACCCTGTCTGGGTTGGTTGGACTGTAAAATGTTAGCAAGTGAGAGTTTCTGGAACGGACCGACCCAGAGGGTCCTGGGTCGGTCGGGCAAAATTTAGAGAACCAAAGGTTTCTAAAATGGACCGACCCCGGGGTTTGGTCGGTTGTGGGTCGGTCGGCCCTTATAAAAAAAATTCAAATTTTAAGATGTTAAGTGGTATTAATGGTAAGCCATTAAGGGGGTAATGATGATTAGAAAGATAAGCATATAAGGACTTAAGAGATTAAGTTAAGTAAGATGATTTAAGTGTTTAAGGTTAAGTTTATAAGAACTTTGTGATTAAGGTTAGGGAACATTGGTGGTTAAGTAAGTTAGGTTTATTGGAAAAGTACTTAACAACCTAAAACTGAATAAATGTTTTAGGACTTGAGAATTGGGATTCGGAAGAAGATTAGACAAACGACCGTCGACGGTGAACGGTATGGTTTTCTTGTAGCTGGTGGCTAACGAGGTGTCCCTTGGCTTGTGTGCTATTTGTTTATGTGTGCCGACTAAACAAGATAAAGCATGCAACCGGAATATTATGTTTGTGGTGATTGTGATGCACTAACACAACTTACCTTGAGAACTTACTAACAATGTTTAGTAAAGAATTGTGTGAGAATAAGGAACACTCCCAAATATTGTTTATTAGTAACCGAAAGTGTTTAACTAACAAACATTGACTTTGATACTTCTACTAACTAGAACTTGGGGGGGAGTGAGGAATCCAGAATGGTACTGGCACATGTGTATTGGGGGAGGTCGATATCCTTATCAGATCCCGACTTCCAAATATGACTTGTCTTCGGACTCATCGCCTAGAGTCGACATAAAGACTCGGTCACCTCGATTTCTGTTCGAGGTGGGAGGCATTACTGAGATGGTGTGGTGGGATCTACCTAAATCCCAACTAATTCTAAGAAATATTATTTATGTAAACCAATGGAGCTAATAACTCATTGGTTAGGGTTACTTTTAACCCGACAAGATAAACAATGAATTTAAGGAACAACCATTCTAAATAAAGAACGGTTGTCTTATTTGATATAAGATTTGAGATGAGATACAACCAATTCTAATTAAAGAACGGTTGGTATATTAAGACTGAGATAAGGATTTAGACTGGGGTAAGATAAGAATGGACTGAGATTCAGAGGAATAATAACTTAAGGAGTTAAATGATTAATTCACTAATTAAGGGAATGCTTTTAAGTCGTTCATTGTGTGTGAACTATGTTTGTTCATATGTGGCTTGTTGTTTATTGCACTTCTTACTTATGTTGTGTATCTAATCAACTTCAAGGTATCGACAATTAGTTGTCGTGGCCCCGTTAGCTTGGGGGCTATAAGAGAATCGTACCAGCAAAGGTGCTGACCCCCTCGGGGGCAACTGTTTAAATTTTGCAGGTGAATGACAGAAGACGACCGTCCTGAGAGTAGGATCGGGTAGAAGTACTTCGGGTTGTTTTACTTTTGTTACGCGAGTTGTGCATGTACACTCGTTTAGTAAATGGATGAGATGATAGTATGATGTATTAGGATATGAGATACTTGGATAAGAACATGTATTTTGGTTAAGACTTTATTATACTAATGTTCTGTATATTCGGGTCCATCAGACCGTAGCTAGAACTTGGAGTATTTAGTATGCCTAGTTAGTCACGTGGGTGAATGACGGCGGTAACACCAATTGTTGTAAGGATTCCGCTGTGTTGTTAATATAATTGATTGGAGGTTTATGAGTTGAGAATGGATTTATGAGATGGGGTGTTACAGATTCACTTTTCTTAAACATTTGATTCACTATTTTAAACAAAATATTCACTTTTCTTAAACGAATGATTCATACTGTTGTGGCATAAGTTTGTGACATGATTCAATTTTCTTAAACATAAGATCCACTTTTCTCAAATAAAAGATTCACTTTACTTGAATATGTGATTAATTATTTTAATGAAATATTCACTTTTCAATAAACCCTTAACCACAAACCCTAAAAAACTATCAAGTCGGTGACGACAATATAAAGTGTAGAAATAATGCCAAAAAGATTACCCTACCCCTCAAACACCCTAAAAACCGCCATAGGAATGTTAACAATGTCAAAGGCATTTTCATGGTTTGTAGTGTCTAAACCCTAAACTACAAACCCTAAAAAACTGTCGAGTCAGTGACGACAATATAAAGTATAGAACTAATGCCAAAAAGATTACCCTACCCCCCCCCCCCCCCCTAAAACACCCAAAAAACCACCCAAAGAATGTTAAAAATGCCTTCGGCATTTTTATGGTATGTAGTGCAGGGTTTAGGGTCTAACGACCCGAAACCCTAAACCACACCCTAAAAAACTGTCGAGTCAGTGACGACAATATAAAGTGTAGAACTGATGCAAAAAAGATTACCCTATCCCCCCCTCCCAAACACCCTAAAAACCTATCCTAGAATGTTAAAAACGTCGAAGGTATTTTTTATGGTTTGTAGTGCAAGGTTTAGGGTCGTGAACCCTAAAAAACTATCGAGTCACTAACAATAAAGTGTAGAACTAATGCAAAAAAGATTACCCTACCCCCCCCCCCCCCCCAAACACCCTAAAAAATCACCCTTGGAATGTTAAAAACGTCGAAGGTATTTTTATAATTTGTGGTGCAGGATACCCCCCCCCCCCCCCCCAAACACCCTAAAACCCACCATAGGAATGCTAAAAACATCGAAGACATTTTTAGGATTTGTAGTGCAGGGGTTTAGGGACCCTAACACTACAAGAAGAACATGTTTTAGCTACCGATAAATTGTTACTATGCATATATTGGTATCTAAATTGGAAAATTGCTACTGATTTTTTATGTTATTAACAAAGTGGTTGCTTTTGTGCTACCACAACAACAATGGTAGCTAAACTTTTAGCTAGTAGCTAAATGTCTACCGCCTTACAAGATTGCTACCATCAATAGTAGCTATTTTATCTTTCATTCCGATAGTTTTAGTAAAAGTAATTTTGCTACCAATATCGGTAGCTAAATTAATGAATTGCTACTACTTGGTTAATGCTAATTTAATCATGGTTGCTATTATGCTACTATTTGAGCAACGGTAGCAAAAAGATTCTAATCAATAGCTAACTAGCTACTATCTTAAAAGTTGCTACGACCATGTAGATAAGCGAAATTATGAAATTGCTACTAACACTTGATTATGGTTGCTATAGTGCTACTATTTTGGCTATGATAGCAAAATTTTTAACAAGTAGCTAAATTGCTACTATCTTAAGTTTCAAAATTGCTACCGACTAATAATGCTGATGAAATTTCAGTTGATATTGTGTTAGAATATAAGAAATGATAGCTAATATTCGTAAGAATTAATAAAATTATTATTGTCTTATAACTTAAACGTGTAAATACTACATAATTCAGAATACTAACCTATATCGCTGCTGCCATAGTGGATATATTATCTTCTTATATAAATATTTTATTTTTTATAGTTTTTTCAATATAGTACTTTAGTATATTTTACTTCTTACCTTTTAACTACCGAAATTTAAATAGAACTTTAAGTAAACAAAAAATTTATAATTCATGAAAATTAATTAAAACTATATACCACTACAAGAATTTATTTATCATATAAGATATATGTAACATAATATATTTTTGATACTTATAATATTTTTAATTTTCAAAGTATCGCATGTATTAATAAATTATAAAATAGAGTACATGTAATAATTTAAACTAGTACATATGTTGGTTAAAATTTACAAAATTAATATAATTAAATTAGTTGTCAAAATAATTTAAATTAGTAAATGATATATTTGTATATAAAATTTAAAATTTGTGCAGTTTTTATACATTTTACTATATAATTCTTTTAGTTTACAAAAATCACATAAATTAGTAAAATATAAAAATACAATAAATAATAACATTTAAATTAGTTGACGTGGTGGTTAAAATTTGCAAAACAAATACAAACTATAAATATAATTTATAAATGTTTAAAGATTTTGTAAATGTATATATATGTTTAGTTTTTAATTTTGTACAATTTTAAGCCAACATACACTTTTATTTTTATTATTTTGACTGTACAAAATTAATGTTGTAATATTATGTAAATTAAAATATCAACATCTATTTTATTAATTTTTACATATCCAAGGTTTGATCATATCTCGATCAAAATTTTGATTTATATTTAGAGTATCAAACATTCAATATATACATGTAGTATGTATACATGTTGTGAATAATTGTCATGACTCAATGGTTAAGATAATAGCTATTCTGCCCATACGTCGCAGGATCGATTCCTGATGTGTGCACATTTTTTAAGCGCACTAGTCTGAATAAATTATACCATTGGTATGAGGTCTGTTTACCCATACGTTCGATCAAGGTGGTCAGCAGGCCGCACACACATGGCTTTAGTAGAGAAACCAACACATGTGTGAATATAATATTGTCACACTATTGGTGGCAAATTTTTTTAATGCAACCACTAAAGTTGGTATCTAAAAAAGAATTTATGCTACTGAATTTATTGGTAGCAAACAAAGTAAAGCTACCAGACATAATCAGTAGTAAAATTGCTACCAGAAGAAAGACCGGTGACAAAATTGATACCGTAAGAAAGATCAGTGACAAAATTGCTACCATAAGAAAGAGTAGTGGCAGTGTGGCAGCAAAATTGCTACCAACCAGAAAACGGTAGCAAAAATCAATTTCGCCACCAAGGATTTACCCACCGCCAAACTCCGGTAGCAAATGAACAAAAGCGGTAGCCCGTTCTATTTGGCTACCAATTTCACGATTATCGCTACCAATTGCGACGGTAGCAAACTAGCCTTTTTCTTGTAGTGAAATGTCAAGTGAGTGACGACAACATAAAATGTAGAACTAATGCCAAAAAGATTATCCTACCCCCAAACACCCTAAAACCACCCTAGGAATGCTAAACACGTCGAAGGGTTTGTAATGTAGGGTTTAGGGTCTAACAACCCCTGATTTACTTTTTAACAACCTTTGATTCACTTTTTAATAACGTTTGATGCACTTTTATTAAACTTAAGATTCATAATGAATCTTAAAACATATATACATACAAAAAAATTTAAATTTATCCAAACATATTCATATTTGGTCTTATTTTGAAGAACTCGAATTATGATGAATAACGATATAAGATTTATGTTATTTGAACTTATATCTAATAAATTACAATATTTTAAAATTTTACAACAATATAAAACACAATTGACAAAATATGTGCCTACCTCCGAATTGGAAATCGCCTTTTGCAAAGGTGATAAACTTTTCATCAATTAAAGAAACGATGATTTAGTTTGGCAAGTTCGAACCTGACGCTTATACCAGGTTAGAATATGACGACGGTTTTAATTTTTTTTTTACTTTATCATTTTACAAAATTTTTTAAATGTTGTATCTTATTATATATAAATCCAAATAACATAAATTTTATACCATTGTTCATCATAATTCGAGCACTTTAAAATAAGACCAAACATGAATATATTTTGATAAATTTAATTTCAAAGGTTGTTAAAAGGTGAACCTAAGGTTGTTAAAAAGTGAATCAAAGGTCATTAAAATGCCATAAAAATGCCTTCAACGTTTTTAGCATTCCTAGGGTGGTTTTTAGGGTGTTTGGGGGGTAGGGTCATCTTTTTGGCATTAGTTCTACACTTTATATTGTCGTCACTGACTCGACTATTTTTTAGGGTTTGTGGTTTAGGGTTTAGGGTCATTAGACCCTAAACCCTGTACTATAAACCCTAAAAATGCCTTTGACGTTTTTAGCTATCCTAGGGTGGTTTTTTTGGGTGTTTGGGGGGTAGGGTAATCTTTTTGGTATTAGTTCTATGCTTTATATTATCGTCACTGACTCGACAGTTCTGACCCTAAACCCTAAACCACAAACCCTAAAAATGCCTTCGACATTTTTAGCTATCCTAGGGTGGTTTTTGGGTGTTTGGGGGGTAGGGTAATCTTTTTGGCATTAGTTCTACGCTTTATATCGTCGTCACTGACTCGACAGTTTTTTAGGGTTTGTGGTTTAAGGTTTAGGGTCGTTAGACCCTAAACCCTGTACTACAAACCCTAAAAATGCCTTCGACGTTTTTAGCTATCCTAGGGTGGTTTTTTGGGTGTTTGGGCGGTAGGGTAATCTTTTTGGCATTATTTCTACGCTTTATATTGTGTTCACTGACTCGATAGTTTTTTAGGGTTTGTGGTTTAGGATTTAGGGTCCTAAACTCTGTATTACGAACCCTAAAAATGCCTTCGACGTATTTAGCTATCCTATGGTGGTTTTTAGGGGTGTTTGTGGTAAGATTCATTTTGCTAATGAATATGGTTCATTTTATTATTAAAGAAGATTCATTTTACTAATGAGTAAGATTCACTTAAAAACTACCTAATATATACTCATTCTAAAAACATAAAATTTTAAGTTGACCAAAACATATCCATGATGCGTCTTGTTTCGAAGAGCACGAAAAATGATGAACAATGGTATAATTTTTTTTAGAGTAAATTACTCAGAACCCCCTTGAGGATTTGGGATATTACAGTTAACCTCCTTGTGTTTATCATAATTATTGGTAACCACCTCAAGGTTAAGGTATCTTTGACTACGAGCCCCCGAACTATAACTCTGTGATCAAAAAGTTAACTATGTGTTGACCTACCAACTTAATCACATTAATAATGCCAGGTTGGACAACAAAACTGCTTAATCAACATCGTCTAACTCTCTCTTATCCCACTTTAGATGCATTTTGAAGGAAGGGTTGACATTTTTAGGAAAATAACAATGCATATTAAGTAGTGTTTTTTGTCCAGGATGACCTTATTAATATGATTAAGCTGATAGGTTAACACATAGTTAACTTCCTGATAACAGAGTTATAGTTCGGGGGCTCGTAGTCAAAGATACCTTAACCTCGAGGGGGTTACCAGTAATTATGATAAACACAGGGGGATTAACTGTAATATCCTAAATCCTCAAGGGGGTTCTGAGTAATTTACTTTTTTTTTATTTTTACGCTTTTATTTTGTAAGTTATAACATTTTGAAAAAAATTATTATTTCTCTCTCCTCCTTCTTCTCTTACTTTTAATTGAGCCAATAATATATTGACATATGACATAAAGCCATATTACAAGGTGGAGCAAGCTACATGGTGTCCATGCCCTTTAGTTTTTGTAACCCCGCCATCCATTGATTACGTTAAGAGTAGTAGTCCTAAACATAGGACAACTAAAGTAAGGCGATAGCTACTAGCGACGACCAATAGTAATCTAATCCAACTAAGACGTTACATAAGTAAATTGATAGCGATTAGCGACCCATAGACGTAACCTAATTTCCTTCTGCATCACCGAACCTAGAGAAGACTGAGACCACAACCTAGAGTTTATCGATATATAGTAGCCCCCTAAATGCAAAACAAAGTAAACTAACGTGCGAGTTTGTAGGGATTTTATTTTATCTCTTAATTATTTTTACGTTTGGTTGAGCGTTTACTCATTCTTATTTATTTGATAGACATATACGAGTGTGGGTAGCATAACTGAAAAGATCTGCAAACTTAGCACTAGAAAGTATAATTAATAAACTGGTATCCTAAACTCACGATGATGGGCACTATTAAGGCAGCCATCTTGAGTGTATAAGCTGACCCTATACAATACATAACTACTCCCTCCGTCCTGAATTGACCGTCCTGTTTACTATTTGGATATGTCGTTTGACTTCAATTTTTAACATATAAGATAAATTAATTTTGAAAATTTAAGTTTTGCATATGAATCCTTACATGATAAACTATATGTTACAAAATTTAGTTTTATAAAATTATTTTATATTATATGCTTAATATTGAAGTGGAAAAACGTACCATAAAGCAAACAGGACGGTCAATTCAGGACGGAGGGAGTAATTAATAATCAGTCGTTCTTAGCTACACTTAGGTGTAGCTATCTAGCTACATCCCCATCCTCCGTACACGCGCACGCTTGTTTGATTTTTTTTTTTTAACCACAAAACTTTAAATTGTTGTAACTTTTAATATATAAGTCCAAAATGAAAAAAAATTATATCATTGTTCACCTAAATTCAAGCTCTTCAAAACAAGACCAGTCATGGATATATTTTGACAACATTAAAAAAATTTATTTTTACATGTATAGTGCACTGAACATAAAAGAAAACTTTGTACAGATGGTCATACAAACCTGTACAAATGTTCACTAAAATATGTACATCATCACATAAAAACATGTACATTAAAAACATACAGAAGGTCACACAAACCTGTACGAATCACTAAATATGTATATTCTTAGATTAAAACCTGTACATATAAGAAAGAACACTTGTACATACAGTCATACAAACATGTACAGACGGTCATACAAACATGTACAGGTGTTCATTAAAACATATACATTCTCATAATTGAAAATGTACATTCTCACATTTGAACATGTACATCGTCACATTAAAACATGTACATTCTCACATTAAAATATGTACATACGTCCTCACATTAAAGTATAGAACGACTTCCAAATAGATTACCCTAACCCCACGCACCCTAAAACCCACCCTAGGAAAGCTAAAAAACATCGAAGGCATTTTTAGGGTTTGTAGTGGCGGGTTTAGGGTCTAACGACCCTAAACCCACGACCACAAACCCTAAAAACCTGTCGAGTTAGTTGCTACAATATAAAGTATAGAACAATTTCCAAATAGATTACCCTACCCCCCCCAAAACACCCAAAAACCACCCTAGGATAGCTAAAAACGTCGAAGGCATTTTTAGGGTTTGCAGTGGCGGGTTTAGGGTCTAACGACCCTAAACCCGCTACCACAAACCCTAAAAACCTGTCGAGTTAGTTGCTATAATATAAAGTACGAAATAAATTCCAAATAGATTACCCTACCCCAAAACACCCCAAAAACCACCCTAGGATAGCTAAAAAACGTCGAAGACATTTTTAGGATTTGTAGTGGCGGGTTTAGGGTGGACATACAAACATGTACAAATGTTAATTAAAGAACATGTACATTCTCACATTTGAACATGTACATCGTCACATTAAAACATGTACATTCTCACATTAAAATATGTACATACATTCTCACATTAAAGTATAGAAAGACTTATACATGTAAAAATAATTTTTTTTTCAAAGTTGTCAAAACATATCCATGACTGATCTTGTTTTGAAGAGCTTGAATTTATATGAATAATGATATAATTTTTTTTCATTTTAGATCTATATATTAAAAATTTAAAAAGGAAAAATATTTTTTTAAAAAAATAGAAAAAAAAGGAATAGACGTCCGTGTTCCGAAATCAAAAAAAAAGAAAAAAAAGAGGAAAAAAATTCGTCACGGAAGTTCCGAAATAATAAAAGAAAAAAGGGAAGAGGAAAAAAAAGAAAAAAAAAAAAAGAAAAAGTGAGCGGCGTACCTGGATGTAGCCACCTCTGGCTACAGTGAGATGTAGCCCAGAATTTGCGATTAATAATAGTAGCAGAAACCCTATAAAACTGCCTTGACAACCATGACGACAACAAGCTAGAACACGTGGAAGTTAGCAGAGTGCACAATCAAGTGGTGGACTGGAAACTATGAACTACCACCGTGTACATGGTTCAGCCTGCGCAAAATTTGATCGGGAAGAGATGACTGAACTGTTTTTTATTATATTAATTTTAATTTGATATAATTTTTAAAAATATAAGAATTAAAATGTAAAAAAATTATATCATTGTTTATCTAAATTCAAGCTCTTCAAAACAAGATCGTATATGTTTTGAGAAATTTAAAAATTTATATAAATTACATGTATGTATCAATGAGACTTATGATTCATAACATCATTTTAATGTATCATTGTAAACACATAACATCATTTTAATGTATCATAATATCAATTTTAATGAATCATAATATCAAAATTAATGAATTATATATTCATTTTAGTGTTATCATCGCAAACATATAAGAATAAATTTTTTTACACAATAATACAACACAAAATAATATTTGGTATGTATGAAAAATATACGATTCACCATATAAGGTTTAAAATACACCATACAATAATAATAATACACTACAAAACACTAATAATTTTTATCAGTTCTGAAGTTTGTTATCTAATTCACCACTTATTAGTTAATGAATCATAATATCAATTTTAATGAATGATAATATCAAAATTAATGAATGATATCTTCATTTTAGTGTATCATCGCAAGCATATAAAAATAAAAAAATTCAAACAATAATACAACACAAAACATACTTTGGTATGTATGAAAAATACACGATTATCCATAGAAAGGTTTAAAATACACCATACAACAATAATAATAATGCACTGTAAAATTGTAACACCCCTACTCTAATCGGCTCCTAATCATCTTACTTAACACTGTAATCGCAGCGGTAATCTCAACAATTGAACTACTGGTGTCACCGTTTTCACTCGCCCATACGAGTAATAACGTGCTTACTGATATATTCATAAATACGAAACAATTTCCCACAGTGACAACAAGAGATAGATCTAACCTTCCCAAACCAATATACAATACATTTACAGTGAGCATTCTAAGTATCCCAATCCTATACACGTTTCTAAGTTCGTATCAAATGCAACAGTGCATATAAAAACAACTGTAATTAAACTACCCAGCGCGCCCCTCTCTTTGTCGACACCGGAAGCTGCATACCAGCAAAAATGGTTGTTTGTGGTATGGAATCAGCCCCTGCTGAGTATGTTACTACATGACTGTCATGCCCCCTCGGACCCTCAGTTAATTGGTCGAGGGCATGCAATTCATTTTCATGCAAGTAGTTTAATGTTAAAACTGTAAAGCAACAATATATATTGCAGTAAAACTCAAATAATAAACAAGCCCCCGGCTTCACACATCGCATCGAAATAAACCACTGAAAGCGTTACAACGCTTATATGAGTACAGAGACTCCATTCCAGCCAACACTTAAAAGTTCATAATTGAGTACGGCGACTCACTCGACCAAACAATCCACCATAGTCTACACATGAGTACAGCGACTCGACTCAACCAGTTCACAACACACAATATGAGCACAATGGCTCGCTCAAACAAATCCACCAACATACCACACATAATTATAAAGCATAACCACTGAGCAACAAGGCGAAACAACGAGAATTATAAACGAGTATAATTTCCCGTCTTTGGCATACAAGCCCAAATAATGTTCGCCTAATGTACGAGTTAATATAGTCGTTCGTAATTGTTCAGTCATGCCTAATGACAACGTCTCGTTAGAACGACGTGTCTCTAAGTTACCCATCTCCTATGGCGGGTCACCCACGGCAATAGCCACTCCAGCGGTAGAGTCTCCGACCGACGAACAATCTGTAGTTCGTTGGAAATTTATCCAGATACTTACGGTTACCACACGGTATCCTAGTATCGTTAATGGATCACAGTTCACAGCAAGAGCCACATCCTCTTGATAAACTTATCTATACCATCGCATCGTTTTACCATTTCTTTTTTCTAACACAGCAGACTAGGGTCGTAGTCCAATCCTGAGTATGTCGACTCGGGATCCAGTGCTAGATACGAGAGCGGCGTTAAAGAGGCCAATGCTCCGTATATAAGTCTCGGATAATATATATATATATATCTTATTATCCTAATGCTACAACGTTTTACTTACGTTCCTTATATTACACATATAAGATAGCATCATTGCCGCTAGTTCGTTTTATAATATGTTCATATATACGAACGGTACTGTTATCGCTCAACAGTAATAAGAATAAAGCAGCATTAATACACAACTCAAGCATATTAATTCACACAAGCAGACATTCAATCTTAACACAGATTTTCACACAATGTCTGAACTGAGGAAATCCTCAGAGACAATCAAGCCACATAAATAACATACCGTTCACCCTGAAAGTATTACGGTGGAGTATGATTCAGCTAGATCCGATGCTCCTGTGTCGTCTCTAACAGTCTAACAATACATAACGCTACTGATTAGAATCCCGTATAACAACTTAATTCTACGGTACCCCATACCGTCGCTATTACCTCCCGGTTAATCCCCCGTTATTAACTGTCAACGTTTTGTCGGGTTTTCGGCTTAACTCGGAATTGGAAAAACGTTATATTACATGCGTAGTCTTGTCTCGTATAATAACATACTCAATGTTGAACCTTGTTATCGCATGTAACTTAATATACTCTTGTATATCACATAGTTTGTTTCTATATTGCATGTATAATTCCTAATCATATTATACACTTCACCTTAGTATTTTCTTTTCCTAAGGTTTGTTTTTCCAAGTTTAATGTGGTATAATTCGTATGTAAAAATACTTTGAATTATATGAATCCTTATTATTCCATGTACACTCCTAACATTAGAATTTCCATATCCAATGTTTGTAATTCTTCTCTCCTTATCTTATATCATTTTAATTATGATAATATATGGTTATTGAACCACATTATATTTTTCCACATCATAACATATATTTATTTATATACATGTATTATGAGACCATTTATTATATGGTAAATCTTTATAATATATTCATCCTCTTTTAATGAATATTTCTTATATTATAAATGTTATAACCTTTATAACATTGAAAACCATATTATAAATTTTTGTTCTAAAATTCCCATTATTTCCGAACAGCACTCTTGTTCTCTTAAATATTTACAAAATCCACCACATAATTTATATAATGTTATATTATAGTTATATAACATATATTATGACATCTATGTCATTAAAACAATTATAACCTATAGTTATAAATTGTTATAAAATACCAAACAACCCTTTAAACTTTCGGTTTTTATTTTCCACCACTATACTTCCATAAATTACAAATCAATCCCAAATTATATTTCATTGTTACACTTATAATATATACCTTATATTATAATTCTTAAACCTTAATATAATTATAACCTATAGTTTAAAACGGTTATAATTACCGAACAGACCCTAGGTCTGTTTTAATTAAATTCCCACCACCAAACTTTGTATATTTACCAAATCTCCCCAATTTATAATACATAGTTTTCTAATATCATTAAAACTATATATTATACATATATCTTTATAAAATCTTGTATATAACTCCAAAAATTACCAAACTATACCAAAAGGTTATAAATATCATTATTAACCCATATACTTTCGGTATTTGCTATACCACCACATATATTTCTCCAAAGTGTCATAATGACATAATAACTATATATTATACATATATAGTTTATTTTAATTCCAAAAATCAACCCAATAAATTCCTAAAAATTCCTAATAGCCCATGGGTGTTTATAATACCATTATACACCCTTTATTTTCGGTAATAACATATATACCACATATGTTATAAAGTTGTTACAATTAAGTACATAACTTATTAAAAACCTTAAATAAGTTATCTAACTTATTTAATTTGGTCAAAACCTACCATATGGTCAAGGTTGACCACCTTAATATTTCCTTGACCATCAATTTCCATTTAATACGGTTTATACCCTTATCTTTTAGAAATTACCATTTAACCCCAAAACTTTACATAATCTTATAATTTTCATATAAACTCATTTAAACTTCCAATTTTCGGCCATATTAATATATGGCCCCCCAAATTTAATTTAATTACACTATAACCCCAATTCCTTGCGGTAATTTATTTTTGCACCTAAACTTAATTAAAAGCTTATAAATGCATAAATAAAATGGCCTAAAGTACATGGCCTTATTACAAACATTGGCTTATAAAATAAATTACACATAAATGCCCAAAAAAATGCTGTAAACTCTCGGCCCTTACCATATATTTTCATTAATTACCAATTTTCCACATAATGTCTTAAATTTGACAATTATGCTAATTAATTAGTTATAAAATTTATTAAACCATTCCTTAATCACCTAAGGTCAAAATAAGACCTTAATTAACCATTCACTCACGGCACAATATATATACATATGTATAAACACATATTAATATACCAAGTGTAGGTTTAAGTGATTTATACCTTATTTTTGCCAAGTTTAAGCCTTGTTTGGCCACGGCAATTTCAAGGAAAATTTCCACAGCTTCTTAGATGAGTTCTAACAGCAACATAATGATATGGTTAGTCTCCAAGCAAGATCTAACCATAAGAAGTGTTTAATGTCAATTTTCAAGGTAAAATTTACCTCAAAATACCAAGGTAAACAAGGTTGGTCTCGGCCTGTTTTTACAGTAGGCAAAGAGTGTTAAAAGAGGTACTAAAACCAAGCTTTAAACTGGTATAACTCAGATTAGAAGATGGCTAATCTTTACCTTGTTTAAAATGCCTAAAATGGTGTTTTTGGCTTGGATCTGGTTATACTTCGAAGCTCTTGATGTACCAACTGAATAAGTATGTTAAGATGAAGATTATAAGCTTAGAAACAAAGTTTCACAGCCGAATTTGAAGGGAATCAAAAGATATGTGCTTAAAGCACATTTTTATACCTTAAGAACAAGATTAGCTTTCTCCACCTTCTTCCCTTGTTAATGCCGAGATACAACCTCCATTTAACCTCCAAAACAACCTAAGAACATTGATGGAAGTGGTTGATGCTTTGCTCCATTGAAAGAGGAAGAAATTGTGAAGAAAATGAACATTTAAAGGCTTAATTAGCTTACCAAGATCAATTGGTGTTCATCTCTGAGTATGGCTTGTTAGCCACGGTTTGGAGAAGCAAATGAGAGGTTGAAGGAGCTGGGTGTCGGCTGGGATAGAAGGCAAGTGAAGAAAATAAGTGAGTTTTGTCTTTTAATGGCATTATTTGTTACTTTTTGTAATAGTAAAAGGTGACTAATTAGCTGTCTAATTGATTAGGGATGCTGATTGAGTGGGCATGACAGCACATATGGGGCGGCAGCCTTTGGTCAATACCATGGGTGACTTTGACCATGGTCAAAGGTAAGTATTAAATGTTATTTTTTTGGTACTATTCATACTAAATTGCCCATTTTGATTTTATTTTCAAACTTTGATTTAGACTTTATAGTATAGTCTATCATGTCACATTAATGTTATAAAGAACTTAATATAGTCTTTACAGTGACAAAAAGTCATTATCTTAGAGCTCATACACAAAAAAACGTGCTTTAAGGAATTTTAGTGCACATTTTGAGTCGCAGGTGTTTCTGAGCTCTGTTTTCTTTGAGAACAGTTTTGTTGTGTTCCTTACATGATATTTGATCATGGTATGCAATTTTATATCATTTAGAGGTCATTAGACCTTTAAGGTATTCTTAGAGCATATTTTTGCCCTACTTGACCTTGAAGCATGTAAATGCCTGTTCTTTGTGTTGGAGTGTTGTCCAACAATTGTAACATGTTTAGTAATGTGTTAATAAGCTTAGGACAAAATCTTAGGTCCTAAGAAGTTCATTTGGATATTTATTTACCCTAAACAGTCAAAGGGTGCAACATCTTGCTTTACGTTGACCACTGTTGTTCTCAGTTGACTTTTAAGGCATGTTTAGGCCTTAACCGATGTGATTAAACATTTAATCCATATTTTATTAGTTTGGGGTATTTCAAAAATAATAATAATTTTTTATCGGTTCCGAAGTTTGTAATCAAATTCATCACTTATTACTTAATGAATCATAATATCAATTTTAATGAATCATAATACTAAATTAATGAATCATATTATCGTTTTAGTGTATCATCGTATACATGTAATTTTTTTTGAAGTTGTCAAAACATATCCACGACTGGTCTTGTTTTGAAGAGCTTGAATTTAGGTGAATAATGATATAATTTTTTATTTTTAGACTTATATATATATATATTAAAAGTTACAACCATTTAAAATTAATACAGTAAAAAAACAACTCAGACAGCAAAACAATTCAATTAGCAGCTAACTAGACTACTAAATCATTGTCCCACACCTAACTCGGTGCGGGTGGACCGTGACATCCAGTGGCGGATCCAAGGGGGGGCCGGGGGCACCGAACCGTGAAACTTTTAAAAATTTGTCAAACTCTTATAAATTTTTTTAAAAATATTAAATAACATAATATTTTTAAGAATAATAGTGTCAAAAAAATTTTAACCCCAAAACAAAACTCCTAGATCCGCCATTGTAGCATCTAATTTTGCCATAAACTACTACCAATACTGGTGTCTTAAAAAAACCACTAATACCAACAGTATTATTTAAAAAAGCAAGGAGCTGATACCGATGGAATTAAGTCTCAAATAATGTACTATTTGTTTATTTATTCTCCATTATGAACAAAAAGAGAACCAGATGGAATCTACACCAGTTGCTGACTGAGCGAAATAATTTTAAAATACTAGTGATATCAATCATGGAATATTCAATAATTGCAGATCTAAATCGTGCTAATCTTTTTTTATTTTTCATCCTTCTTTATTATTATTATCCTTATTATTATAAAAATCACCATCTTAGTGTCACACCCGTAAGGCAAATTAGATTGTGCGGGACAACCGCGTGAAGCAATGTATGGACTGTGCCATGTGGTCTCTGAGGTGTCATGCATCATGCTGACTGTATAACATTTTTAATATAATAAATTTTAAATGGTTGTAACTTTTGAAATATAGGTCCAAAATGAAAAAAAATTATATCACCGTTTTCCTAAATTTAAGCTCTTCAAAATAAGACCAAACATGGATATGTTTTGACAATTTTGGAAAAAATTATTTTCATATATTTACGATTATACAACTAAAATGATTATATGATTCATTAATTCTGATATTATGATTCATTAAAATTAATATTATGATTCATTAAGTAATAACTGGTGAATTAGATTACAAACTTCGGAACCGATAAAAAATCATTATTGTATTGTAGTGTATTATTATTGTTGTATGGTGTATTTTAAACCTTATATGATGAATCATGTATTTTCATACATACCAAATATTGTTTTGTATTGAATTTTGTTTGAAATTTTTATTTTTTATATGTTTACGTGATACACTAAAATGAAGATATGATTCATTAATTTTAATATTATGATTCATTAAAATTGATATTATGATTCATTAACTAATAAGTGATGAATTAGATAACAAACTTCAGAATCAATAAAAATTATTATTGTTTTATAGTGTATTATTATTGTTGTATGATGCATTTTAAACCTTATATGGTGAATCACGTATTTTTCATACATACCAAATATTATTTTGTGTAAATTTTTTTATTATTATATGTTTGCGATGATACACTAAAATGAAGATATAATTCATTAATTTTGATATTATGATTCATTAAAAGTGATATTATGATACACTAAAATGATGTTATGAATCACAAGTCTCATTGATATATGGATATATACATATAAATAATATAAAATTTAAAAGTTGTCAAAACATATCCATATCTGGTCTTGTTTTGAAGAGCTTGAATTTAGATGAACAATGATATAATTTTTTTTCATTTTGGACTTATATTTTAAAAGTTGCAACCAATTGAAGTTAATATAATAAAAATACAACCCAATCAACAAAACAGTCCAGTCAACTGCTGACTGGACTGCCAAATACACAAGGTTGTAGGCTGTTGGATGCGGCCATCCCGCAGCGTCTACCTGCTGCGTCCGTAAACTTCAAACACACCCAGAGGCCAGAACCAGAAGTCGACTCCTCGCCTACTGCGCGGTTGGATCGATCGACTACTGTACTTTCACCTATTGACTATTGTTGCTTGTTAATCTGAAAAGTTATGTACTCATTTAATAATATTATCTATTTCTCTAAATGAATTTCTTTTTATGGAGAAATAATTTAACTTTGCATAGCTATATAGTTACTTTTAAAATAAATACGCAATAGTTGCACGAATGAACCTTATCCGGCCGGCGAAATATTATTGAAAAATTTCCAAAAAAAAATTTCTCCTAATAATTCTTGTTTCTAATCTCCGTTTAAAACTACGTCCTAAAATAATAGTTTAAATTATCGAAAGTTGAAATCATGACAATTTCACCTTATAGTCGCTTCAGGTCAGCATCCCAATCATCGTATAAGACAAAGGCATAAATCGTCTCCAAGAGACAAGTTCAAGTCAGAAGTTAACCCACACATATTATTTAGGAAATCGTCTCTTTATTTAGAAATTATGGGGACAATTTATTTAGAAACACAAACTGAGACAATTTTACATGTTTGCTTAGACTACGCGCTTCCTTCCTCCTTCATGTCATTCATTTCGTTTTCTTCCCCAATAACACACAAAGAGAGCACATAAAGTACGGTTGGGATTTAGTGACGGACGTAAAATTTCCGTCCGCGACGGAGCAAAAATTGATCGTTGGATCAATCATGTCAGATGTACCTGCAATAAAACCATCGCCAATAATTACAAATGTGAAGATTCTCTCGTTTTTTTTATTTATTTACCAACATAGTAGAATATTTCATTAAAGGTCATCGTCAAAATGCGTACCTATAAGCATGGGCAATTCACTTTTTATCATAGCCTCTTAATAAAAGATATCATCATAAAATATATTGCTTCAAATTAGTTCAGTTGATGTAGAATTAGGATTATTATGATTTTAGGGTAACTATTCACATTACTACATACATATATACATATGACTAATATTTTCTTAATTTATTAAATTGTGTCATTTTTTACTTTATCCTTTTGTAAAACTTTAAAATGTTGTATCTTATTATATATAAATCCAAACAACATAAATTTTATATCATTGTTCATCATAATTCGAGCTCTTTAAAATAAGACCCGATATGGGTATGTTTTGATAAATTTTAAATGTTCTATATTTTGTATGTAGATATGTTTTAACATTCATTGTGAATCTTAAGTTTCAAAAAAGTAAAACAAAGGTTGTTAAAAAGTGAATCAAAGGTTGTTAAAAAGTGAATCAGAGGTCGTTAGACCCTAAACCACAAACCTTAACAAAACATTCGACGTTTTTGCATTCCTAGAGTCGGTTTCAGGGTGTTTGGGGGGGGGGGGGGGGTAGGGTAGGAGATGAGTATTGTGACGGACGGGTTATTTCCGTTTGTGACGGATGAAATGTAGACCGTAGGATTAATAAGTCTGACAAATTAAGATTTTATTTTTGTACGGATGAAGAGTGGAGAGTGTAGACGCAGAGCACTGAATACAACTCCTATTTTGTATTTTTATAAAAGGAAATTTGACTTTGTTTTTTCCACATATACGTAAAGACAAATTAATTGGCATGGTTGTAACTTTTAGTATATAAGTTCAAAATGAAAAAAAATTATATCATTGTTCACCTAAATTCAAGCTCTTCAAAACAAGACCAGTCATGGATATGTCTTGACAACTTTAAAAAAAATTACATGTATACAATGATACACTAAAATTATAATATGATTCATTAATTTGGTATTCTTGATTCATTAAAATTGATATTATGATTCATTAAGTAATAATTGGTGAATTCGATTACAAACTTCGGAACCAATAAAAAATTATTATTATTTTGTAGTGTATTATTATTGTTGTATGGTGTATTTTAAACCTAAACCCTACAAACCCTAAAAATGACTTCGACATTTTTAACTTTCATAGAGTGTGTGTTGGGGTGTTTTGGGGGGTAGGGTAATCTATTTGGAATTTGTTATGTACTTTATATTGTAGCAACTAACTCGACAGGTTTTTAGGGTTTGAGGTAGTGGGTTTAGGGTCGACCCTAAACCCGCCCACTGCAAACCCTAAAAATGTCTTCGACGTTTTAGCTTTCCTATGGTGGGTTTTGGGGTGTTTTAGGGGGTAGGGTAAATCTATATGGAATTTGTTCTGCACTTTATATTGTAGCAACTAACTCAACATAACAACCCTAAACCCGTCACTACAAACCCTAAAAATGTCTTCGACGTTTTTTTGCTTTACAAGGGTGGATTTTGGGGTGTTTTGGGGGTAGGGTAATCTATTTGGAAGTCGTTCTATACTTTACATTGTAGCAACTAACTCGACAGTTTTTTAGGGTTTGTGGTAGCGGGTTTAGGGTCTAACTACAAACCCTAAAAATGCCTTCGTCGTTTTAGCTTTCCTATGGTGGGTTTTGGGGGGTAGGGTAATCTATTTGGGATTTGTTCTGTAATTTATATTGTAGCAACTAACTCAACAGGTTTTTAGGGTTTGTGAGACCCTAAACCCGTCACTGCAAACCCTAAAAATGTCTTCGACGTTTTTTAGCTTTACTAGGGTGAGTTTTGGGGTGTTTTGGGGGGTAGGTAATCTATTTGGAAGACGTTATATACTTTACATTGTAGCAACTGACTCGATAGGTTTTTAGGGTTTGTAGTGGCGGGTTTAGGGTAGACCCTAAACCCGCAACACAAACCCTAAAAATGTCTTCAACGATTTTTTTAGCTTTCCGAGGGTGGGTTTTAGGGTGTGTGGGTTTAGGGTAATCTATTTGGAATCCATTATATACTTTAATGTGATGATGTACATATTTTAATGTGAGAATGTACATGTTTTAATGTGAGGATGTACATGCTCAAATGTTACCACGATTATATATAATTGTTACCGTGTCACGACTATATATAAATGTTTCTGTGCCACGATTATATACAAACGTTTCCACAATTATATATAAACGTCTCCAGGTCATAAAAACGTTTCCACAATTTTATATAAACGTTTCGACGATTTTATATTAACCTTTCCACAATTTTATATAAACGTTTCGATGATTTTATATTAACGTTTCCATATAAACCTTTCCACGACATGATTACATATAAACATTTTTCTTAATTATATATGAATGTTTCCACGCCACAATTATATAATGTTTCCACGCCACAATTATATAATGTTTCCACGATGGTATAAAGGTTTCCACGATTTCAAACAAACGTGTCCACCTGATAGTATAAAACGTTTCCACTTTGTTTTATATACGTTTCCACAATTATATATAAACGCCTCCAGGTCATAAAAACGTTTCCACAATTTTATATAAACGTTTCGGCGATTTATATTAACGTTTCCACAATTTCATATAAACGTTTCGATGATTTTATATTAACGTTTCCATATAAACCTTTCCACTACATGATTACATATAAATTTTTTCATAATTATATATGAATGTTTCCACGCCACAATTATATAATGTTTCAACGATGGTATAAAGGTTTCCACGATTTCAGACAAACGTGTCCACCTGATAGTATAAAACGTTTCCACTTTGTTTTATATACGTTTCCGCAATTATATATAAACGTCTCCAGGTCATAAAAACGTTTCCACAATTTATATAAACGTTTCGACGATTTTTTATTAACGTTTCCATATAAACCTTTCCACGACATGATTACATATAAACATTTTTCATAATTATATATGAATGTTTCTACGCCACAATTATATAATGTTTCAACTATGGTATAAAGGTTTCCACGATTTCAGACAAACGTGTCCACCTAATAGTATAAAACGTTTCCACTTTGTTTTATATATGTTTCCACAATTATATATAAACGTCTCCAGGTCATAAAAACGTTTCCACAATTTTATATAAACGTTTCGACGATTTTATATTAACATTTCCACAATTTTATATAAACGTTTCGACGATTTTATATTAACGTTTCCATATAAACCTTTCCACAACATGTTTACATCTAAACATTTTTCATAATTATATATGAATGTTTCCACGCCATGATTATATAATGTTTCCACGATGGTATAAAGGTTTCCACGATTTAAACTAATGTGTCCACCTGATAGTATAAAACGTTTCCATTTTGTTTTATATACGTTTCCACATTTTTATAGAAACCTGACCAATTCCATGATTATATATAAAGCTTCCACACCACGATTCCAACGTTTCCATGCAATTAAGAATAATATTTATTCCGCTATGCATGAAGGTTTCCACGTTTTTATATAAACTTTTAGACGTTTTTATATAAATGTTTCCATGTTTTTATATAACGTTACCCCGTTTTTATATAACGTTTTCATGATTATATATTATGGATGACAACTTATAACCTGAAGCCTAATATTTGTACGTTCAATATTATTTAAAAGTATTATACGTCCCTTATAGATTTATACAAATATAAACATTAGATTAATGTTTTTTATATTTCTAACTTTTTATTAAAAAAAAGAAATTATGCAATTGACTAAGGCATGTAATTTTGAATTGATATATATTCCATTTATATATTCATATTAAAAAAAATATTACAATGGCTATGTATATTCAACTTTTTTCTTTAAAAATATAAGAATATTTAACTTAGTGTTTTCCATTAATTCAACTTTTTTAAATTTATTCAACCTGATTAAACTATGTAATGTATTTGAATTGATATATGCTAATCGGTAAATATTATCACATTAAATAATTAATAATATGTGTATATGAATATAGTCATATAAACTTTTTTATAAAAGTAGAAAATAATTTATAAATAACTATATATTAAGATATGTATTATGCTGTGGACAAAATAACATTATAGTATGTAAAAAATAAAAAAACAAAAATAGATTGTCCGGTCAAATTGATATACCAGTGCAACAGCAATACAACTTTTTTTTTTTTAAAAAAAAAGGTTCCGTCGGGACGGAGAATTGGTGTCCGTCACCTAATCCTCTCCCCATAAAGTAGATCCAAATTGCCTCCCACCTCGCTGCCGGATTTCGTCGCCGCCACTCAATAGTTGTCAGATGTCATTCTTCATATCTCCATTCTTATTTGAAGTAATCTCTAACCATAAAAAGTTTAGGGATTATTAGGAAATTGGGGATTATGTTGATGATAATAAATAACTAGTGTATTGTGCATATTAGTGAACCATAATATTTAGTTTTTGAAATTTTGGATTTATGAATATTATAATTATTATTCAATATTATAAGTGTTTAGTGAAATTATAGTATAAATTGGATGATTGTTGATGTCTAATGAATTAATGGGTGTATTTATAAATTATTGTACTCATGTTGTTGGAATATTATGAGTGGATTATATGATTTCTCAAATGAGGCTTAGTGTTTTTTAATGGAAAACCTTGAGTTAATAGGTGACAATTCTTAATATATTTGAATACTTGTTATTAAATATTCAGGCACCCATGGATCCAGGTCCACCGTCAGGCTCTATTCTTAAACATCAGCAAAGTCATAAATCCAGGCTCGAGTGGGATGAGAATGAGTACCAGGTACTACATTGTCGTCGGTTCGAGGCTAGTTTACGTCGTGGTTTGCACGTGCCGTATGACGATAGGATGCGATCATATGTGGAAGCGTCAGGATTCTACAACAATGCGTTCATCTCGCTGGATTGTCATTTGATGCCATCGGGGGAGACTACAATACTTTGGATGACTTAATTTTGTTATCTGGACTGCCTATAGATAGTGACTAGCAGTACACATAGAGATTAGGGAGCGATGTGCGACAATCTTCTTGGAGCTCAACCCGCAGATCTCGGCCATCACAGCAGGATCAAACTCACTTGGTTGGGCACTATGTTTAGCCAGCTGCCTCATGATGTGGATGAGGAGACATTGATGAGGCACACTAGAGCGTACATACTCATGTTGCTCAGGGTCACCATATTTGTTGATCAGTCAGACAACTAGGTCCACCTGATGTTCTTGTAGCTCCTGTAAGACTTTTACGTGGCTAGCTAGTCAATAAAGCTTAGGGTCTGCCCGTCTCGCATGGTTATACCGGTAATTGTGCCTGGCGTCTGATGTTGGAGACGGTGGCATTGCTGACACACTGGTGATTCTACAGATCTTGGTATGGGAGAAATTTCCTTACATTTCTCCTATCCCTCGTCCCACCTGCCTCGCACAGCCACATGCACATCTCTTCCGCTTTCTGCTTGTTGGAATGTCGAGGTTGATGTGACTAGCCACTCTACGCATGTTCTCACACTATAGAGAGGCATTTGATAGGAAGACTATGAATCAGGTTAATGTCTTTCTTTTAAAAGTGTTATTTATTGTATTCGTATGCTTTTGTTAACATAGTGTCTATAACATTTTTTCCTTCTTTCAGATTGTCTGGTAGCCGTATACAGAGGAGATGATCCATTCCTTGCCTGCATATTGCTTGGCTGGTTATCACATTGCACGATCTCGTGTGCCGCTTATATGTTTTCATATAGTGGAGTAGCATCTCCTGGATTGTGTGATGCGCCACTTTGGTGGGATCCAGTTGCCACTGGCTGATCCCAACATAGACGGGGAGGACCCAATAATAGACCTCCATAGCATAGACTTAAGAGACTGGACAAATTGAAACTGGGCCACTCACCATTTAAACTACATCGTCTTGTGGAACCAACAAGCGCAGAGGGTGGTTAAGCTTCAACTGAATGATCTTGGTGATGCATACGATGAGTGGTTTGGTCGCAACACAAGGAGGTATATTAGGTGCACTAGAGCTTTGTTGGGGTACATGGTGAGTAAACGTTATTGTCAGTTAGTCGAGATATCTTTTTTGCCCATCATCATATGATAAATTGTTGTGCAGGGATATACCACAAATGAGGTCATCAGAATGCTTGAGGTGATGCAAGTCGACGACGCTCTTACCAGTCTACGGGTGATGAGGGACGAGTACCATAACACGCACTATTTCCATCCATGACCACAACATGTTCTGGACACGTCCCTACCGATCAAGCTGTTAACCATGAGCAAGAGGAACAAGATCAGGGTGGAAGACAAGGGTGTGTCCGTCGTGTTTGTGGTCATCGTGTGAGGAAGAGGAAGGGGACGCGCACGTAGTCGAGCTATTGAGCCAGACCTTCGTCAGAAGGGTGATGCATTTGACATCGCCGGTAGCATGCCCATATCTCAAGTTGGCAATGATCCTACGCTGCATTGATACCACTGGGTTTGCTTGCTATGGGAGCAGCTCAAACGATCACGCAACATCATCATCTTCCGGTGTTGGCATGAGCATGGATGTTGACTATTTGACGCTTGCGGTACACCTTGGCTTGTGTTCTACTTCTACCCATAGAGCCCCTCTTAGGGATAGAGATCCCCAACATCACCGCGATGTGGAAGATCTTAGTGGTCATGCGCTTGATCCTAGTCTCGCATCAGCGATTGAGAATTATGAACCTAGTGGGACGAGGACTTATGTTCATCGTAGACGTAGATGACATAGCTTTGTATTTTGTTACATTTTGTAAACAATAGGAGTTAAGGATTTTATAATTATAATTTATGCATTTCATCTTGTAAACAACTATCATTGTTGTGTGTTTCAATTTATTTCATTTCTGTTCTGTTATGTTTGTGTTGAAGTTTTGGATTATTGACAGGTGTTGAGCAAAATGATTGTGTGAAAGTTGGTAATATGTACATGTTGTGTTTTACTTAATAGCGGTGCTCGTAAATTTTGCTAAGTGTTTTAAACAGATGAAAAAAGAGATGACTTCATAATGATTTCTATAGAAATCGTCTCTTTAAGAGACAACTTCTAAAGTTATAGGACAATTTCATAAGCCGTTTTCTAAAAAGACGATTTCAACCTTTCTTCGGAACGCTAACTCCGACGATGACCTGACGCGGCTCTAAGGTGAAATCGTCTCTTCTGGAAGTAATGAAATCGACTCTTACGATTTGTCTTGGGAGAGTTATTTTAAGAATTAGTTTTGCCTCTGTTCGGCATGCTGTTTTGCAGCATATTTAGATAGTTATTTGCGTTGGCATATTTGCAGCATATATGCTGGCTGCCTTGACATATTTGTAGCATTTTTGAACATTGTTGTTTGGTAGTGTGACATATTTGCAACATAAGTTAGTTATGTGCAGTGCGTTTACCGTTTTTTGTATTACGACTATTAAGATTAAATTACCTTTTAAAAATAAATAAAGTAACTTGTAACAAATGTTATAAGATAAATAATTTATTATTATCAATGGTCCACCCACACTCAAAATTTGATAAACTCAGTACAAAATTAATACATCATAAACTACCGTTTGAATATAATTCACATGTAATGTCTACTCCCTCCGTCCTGAATTGACCGTCCTGTTTACAAGATAAAATAATTTTAAAAATTTAAGTTTTGTATATGATTCCTTACATGATAAACTATATATTATAAAATTTAGTTTTATAAAATTATTTTATCTTATATGCTTAAAGTGGAAAAATGTGCCATAAAACAAATATGACGGTCAATTCAGAACGGAGGGAGTATTATATTATTAGCTAATAGTTTATATAAAAATATGTTAGAAATTATAAAATAAAAATATGGTAATTAATTAGTCAACTTATTACTGTATACAAACCAATAAACTAATTTATAGTAAAAAATGGCTTAAGTATTACTATATGTATGTAAAATTAAATATTAAGATTTTATATTATATTTTTTATAAAATAAAATATTAGCATTATAATATGGTATTGGTAATCTTAAAAATTACTAATTGACTTTAAAAATATTTATGATAAGGTGGGAAAGATGAATAATTTAAATGTGAAATAAATGACATATACAAATATGCTATAAAAGACTTATAAAGAAAAATATGTTAAAATGTAACATTTATGCCACACTTGATGAGAGTTTAGTTTGATTTTTTTTCCAATATTATTTCCTTCTTGATTTTACTGTTTTCTCTGTGCCCTCCTTCCGCGGAACAGTGGCTAGCGGCCCTGCGGGGGGGCTTTACTGTAACGAAGTTTGGAAAGCAGGATTTTTTTTTTTGCAAACATGGACATCCAGTTGGTGAGGGGTGGAATCATCTGATCTCTCCTTCTCGTTTCAGGCTGTCACTGATTTACCTGGTGGTTTTCCGTTTTCGTGTTCTCACATAAAAAAGCAGGGGTTTTTTCTGTATTACTGTTTGTTTAGCATAGTTACGGAAAGGCCAAGATAAACTAAAAAAATGGAGATGGGACGGTAGGCCCATGCTCTCAGGGTCCTAGCAGACAAGCCACGTTGCTGTTACCGGTATTCCCAGTGTCTTCATCTGATTGAGGTCTCCCTCTCAATTAGCTGGTTCTGTTATGCTTTGCCTGCTTGCTTCTGGTCTGTGATTACTGCTATAAAAAGCTGACCCACGAGAGAGAGAGGTTGGGAGAAAGACAGAAAAATCATAGAGAGACACAGAGAGTGCAAACACCATCTTAGCCGTTCAGCGAAATAGGTATGTGAATCAGAGTTGGCTAGTTCTTTATGTTTCTGCCTTAGCGAAAGATTTACAGTAACTCTATCGGGAACTGTGCTGGAGTCGGCTGGATTCCTTTGTGTGGCCGAAATCGTATCGATCCGAGAAGACCCCACTTTGGGATTATAGCATCGGTGGAAGCTTTATCCTTTTATCATTGACGAAAGAAGTTGGAGAATTTTGTTCTAATCCAGAATTGGGTTCCAATTTACTGTTTCTGGGTTGGGGCTTTGAACCCGTTTGTCTGGGAACCTTGTAGGTCCATATATGTAATTTTGCTTGATCTGGACGAATCAGTTCACCAATTTTGATAGCTTTTCTCTTTGCACCGTTCAACTTCTATGGTTTGGCTTGGTAAGTGGTTGCGTACCTCTCATGGTCTCCCTCCTTTCTTTGCCTATCGCCCTCTGATAATCTAGTTGGATAATTTAGAAGTCAAGGTATTGGCTTAATAGCAAGGCAGTGCTAAGTAGATCAAGCGTATTATTGGTGGTCCTGAGACTTGAGCGCGAGCCTTGTTTCATTTCTGAAGTTTTGTGAACTGCGGAAAACCGACGGTTCCTAAATTTCAAAAGTGCCGGTCAGATGGCTTCTGGCAGTGAGGACGGTGATAACAAAGGGCCCATGTGGGATTTGGATCAGAAGCTTGACCAGCCAATGGATGAGGAAGCTGGAAAGCTGAAGAATGTTTATAGAGAAAAGGTAAAAATGCTACATTTCTACTTGGGTTGATTTGTACTTTCAATTTTCAATCTTTCATTATAACATGCCTGCTTACCTTTACTGGATACAAGGGTTAAAAGAGTACACAAACGTCGTATGGTCCTGCTTATCTCTACTCGGCCATTATCATTTTTTTGGTGCTGTCATATACATTTTTTACACTTTCTCTTATTTACTTTTTATCTCTACTTTTTCTAATGACATCTGACATCAGCTCGTCTTTACAAAAGAATGGGGCCTTACACTTATCATCCTTGAAAGTCTGGTATATGTATGCGTTGTTCAGCTTTTATATGTCTCTGGAGAAAAGCTGGCTTAGGAGCTCTTTTATTTTATGCGAGTGCATCGTCTTATGATTGGACTTCATTTAAATGCAAGTACTGTGTGATTTACAAGAATTACGGGCCAATTATCTTGCCCCATCCAAACTTGCAAGGATGATTTATTGTAATTTTGGATTGTTTGCAGAAAATATCAGTTCTTCTTCTGCTCCAGTTGGCTTTCCAGAGCCTTGGAATAGTGTACGGTGATTTGGGCACATCTCCATTGTATGTATTTGACAATACATTTCCTCATGGTGTGAAGGATAAAGAGGATCTCGTTGGAGCACTTTCCTTGATCATATATTCCCTTACTCTCGTGCCCTTGGTGAAGTATGTTTTCCTTGTTTGCCGAGCGAATGATAATGGCCAAGGTATATGGTTATCCTCTCGTTCACTGCCAGAATTGTTCATGTCATCTGGATTTTGACTAAGAAGTTATAGTTTTCACCCATTTTTTTTCTATTACCGTGCTTTCAAATCTTTTTGTTAGAAATAGCAATTGTTCTCGATAGGCGATCTTGATCCTTAGCTAGATGGGTTAGTAATACTAGCCATAAGGAAGATGGGAGTCAAGTGAACACTGCTATTCTGTTGAAATTGAATCTAATTCGCTTAAACATTGCTTTTGACAAGTGATCTTCATTCTTTGATAGTGGGCTTAATCTTAGTCTTATGAGTCTTGAGTGAAAAGTGAACTTAAGGTTGTACATTGAAATACCGAATCAAGGGAAATCAAACAATATGTATATGAGAGATTTGTGTATTTTCTTGCGGGACTTCAAAACATATCTATCTCCCCACTTTCGTCTCTCTGCGATAGCAGCAAAGTCTGAAATTATAAGAGTACTTTGTCAGGTAAAAACCATAAAAATTGAACCAATTTGATACCCGATGGGACTTCCGATGCACAAATTGCTACAATGGAGTAATAGGAATGAATTGTTTCTGCCAGAATTTGTGGAGTAATAGGAATGAATTGTTTCTGCCAGAATTCTCTGATTGAAAGTAACTACAGCTTAGTTATCTTATATTAAAAAACCTAGGGAATTGCTTCTAATTGTTTTAATATATCTTGTGGAATCCATATACAGAATTAGTAGATTGATTGTAGCTAAAGATGAAGAAGAAAACTGATCTACAATGATAATTTATCTTGATATCTTGTGTGGTATTCAAGAAATGAGCCTGAGAGTATACATACATACTTTTGTGCAAGTTAATGCTTGTTTAAAAAGTGTGGTGGAATGGTCAACTCTTCTATCAAGTATTATAAGATGATTACAGATCGTCAAATCAATCCCAATCATTGATTCCCATGATAATTGTTGGTGCCCTGCATTATTTCATGTTTTTATTCCAACTTTTTTTGGGTTTCAGCAGTCAGAACTGGGAACATGCTAGTATCATAGCATAAGAATAGAGTATGATTTCCCTGGTCTTCTGATATTGTTAGTATGCTAATATGGCAGTCTCAGCCTTATTGTCCATCTATGTTATAATAAGGCTGCAACCAAAGTGTTTCTTCTTGGTCATGGGCATGGTGAAGAACTTGCTGCTTTTTGGTGTCAGGTGGAACGTTTGCGCTATATTCAGTGCTCTGCAGGCATGCCAAAGTAAATACTATACCTAATCAACATCGAACTGACGAAGAGCTTACTACTTATAGCCGAACTACATTTCATGAAAAATCTTTTGCAGCTAAGACAAAGAGATGGTTGGAGCAACATCCATCCAGAAAGAATGGACTTCATTTTCTTGTTCTTGTTGGAACTTGTATGGTGATTGGGGATGGAATTCTCACGCCAGTTATATCAGGTACTTTTTCACTGAAACTCCCTGGTATTGGCATTTTTTTGTTGCTTTCCTTCTGCAAGGCAATGAATTGAGAAGGGTGAGAAGTCTGAACGGTTCTTGCATTATTGTTTTACGTGTCATTGCCAATGCTTACAATATAGCCTATATTCAAACATACATTCCGTTTGAAAGATCTGGTCTGTCACTGTCAATCACCTAGCCTTGTGATGACTTTATGGTTTAGTTATCTGATATTCTTCTATATAAGATTTGACTTTATCTATGTACACTATACGGAACTGTACTGTGTAGTTAATGTTGCATCAGTCAGCTTATTTTTTTTCTTGTTTACATCAGACTATGACAGTATTGCAAATAAATTAGGATAATCTAAATAAACAAGCGAAAGGAACATGTCTGTGAAAAAGAGATGGGTCTTTTCTGTAATGACATCATATTTTTGCTCTGAGGTATATATATATATCTTATTTTATCTTTGAAATTTATTTGTGCGAAGTAGATGATGTGGACATTTATATTACGTATGGATAAGCTTGTACGCTCTGCCTCTGTAAGTGTATACCTAAAGCCAGTTACCCGATGGACCCATCTTTCAAACACATATGATCGATCCATTTGTCTACTGTGGGTTGATGTGTAGGTGTTCCATTGTAATTGCTTGCCTGGCGGCTGGCGCACATATTGCATCCCTATTCCACTCTAACCTGTATACCAAAGTTTACCTGAACAATGTTATTAATCCTAGCATCATCAGCCGTTGAGACTTGCACCATGATTGGGATTGACAATAACAGTTGATTCATTTTGGTTTCCTTCATATTTTAAGTTGCACATGAGTTGTGAAATACTTTTATCTCCATGAATAATAGGAGTACTAGCTAAAAATATGTGGATCGTTTCTGATGAAAGATAACGTTTACAGTACTTTCCGCTGCTGGAGGGATCCAAGTAAACCAACCACGGGTTAGTAATGGTATATTCCTTTAATCTAGTCAATGCTTTGGCT
Organism: Limonium bicolor; assembly: GCA_023374045.1. NCBI lineage: Eukaryota > Viridiplantae > Streptophyta > Magnoliopsida > Caryophyllales > Plumbaginaceae > Limonium > Limonium bicolor. The sequence continues at coordinate 275,298,337 of CM041781.1, forward strand.
CCTTTATAGTTTCTTAATAAGTATAACTGTCTGACTCTTGGTAGCCTGAATGATGTTTTATGCAGATGTGGTTGTGATAGTTTCGGTGGTAATACTTGTGGGTTTGTTCAGCTTGCAACACTATGGCACTGATAAAGTTGGATGGCTCTTTGCCCCCATTGTCTTTCTTTGGTTTGTAATGATTGGAGCAATTGGCCTATACAACATCATCGTTTATGACGGAAGTGTTCTCAAAGCATTTTCACCTGTATATATATACCGTTACTTTAAGAGGGGAGGGAAAAATAGCTGGACTTCCTTAGGAGGGATACTGCTCAGTATAACTGGTATATATATACAAATGCTAGTTATATATAACCTTAATTCACTATTTTTTAAGCAAGTTTGACCTGTTGTTGGTGTTAGCATAGACATGAATCTTGCTATGTTGTATATTTGACAGGGACTGAGGCGCTATTTGCAGACTTGGGTTTATTCCCAATTTCAGCCATACAAGTTGCGTTCACGACTGTTGTATTTCCTTGCCTTCTTCTAGCTTATGCGGGGCAAGCAGCATACCTTGTTGAGAATATGGAACATACGTCTGATGCGTTCTACCAATCTATACCAGGTCTGTTGCAACTTATTGAACAATTCATACTAAGATGAGATGCATTTTTGAGTAGTGTATTAAAAAGACTCATAAATATTTCATCTCATTCTGTCTCCTACCACCGCAACTGGGATTGATACTCTGTTTACAGATAGTATATACTGGCCAGTATTTGCAATTGCGACCTTAGCCGCTATTGTTGCAAGTCAAGCCACCATATCGGCTACTTTTTCCATTATCAAACAAGCCCATGCTCTTGGTTGTTTCCCGCGAGTCAAAGTCATCCACACTTCGAAGCAATTCCTGGGCCAAATCTATATTCCGGATATCAACTGGGTTCTTCTGGTCCTTTGCATAGCGGTCACTGCTGGGTTCAGAAATCAAGCCCAGATTGCAAATGCTTATGGTTAGTTTGGAAACTCTAGCACTGTTTGTACTTGTTGACCATGCTGATCTTTCTCTGATGCATCTGTTTTGTTTTCTCAAAAAAAAAAAAAAAAAAAAAGGTACGGCTGTGGTGATAGTGATGCTGGCTACCACGTTCTTGATGATCCTAATCATGCTGCTAGTGTGGCGAACCCATTGGATCCTAGTCTTCATCTTCACCTTCCTGTCCTTGATTGTCGAGTTAACCTACTTCTCCGCAATCCTATTCAAGGTAGATCAGGGTGGATGGGTTCCTTTAGTTATTGCTGCTGGCTTTCTGCTCATCATGTACGTCTGGCACTACGCGACTGTTAAACGCTACGAGTTCGAGATGCACAGCAAAGTCTCCATGGCATGGATATTGGGTCTGGGACCAAGCTTGGGACTGGTCCGTGTCCCGGGGATCGGGATGGTGTACACTGAGTTAGCCAGTGGAGTTCCTCACATCTTCTCACATTTCATCACCAACTTGCCTGCCATTCACTCTGTTGTGGTCTTTGTGTGTGTCAAGCATCTCCCTGTTTACATGGTCCCTGAGGATGAGAGGTTTCTGGTCAAAAGAATTGGGCCTAAGAACTATCACATGTTCAGGTGTGTAGCGAGGTACGGGTACAAGGATCTTCATAAGAGAGATGAGGATTTTGAGAAGAAACTGTTTGACAGTGTGTTCACCTTTGTCCGGCTAGAGTCGATGATGGAGGGTTACTCGGATTCGGACCAGTATAGTAGTGTTTATGGGCAGCAAACTGCCCAGTCGATGGAATGCCTGTTGGTTAATAACAACAATGCTAGTACTAATGCCACTAGTAGTAATGTTGCTGCTGTTGGTGGGGCGTTCGAGAGCCAAACGACGACATCGTCTGGGGATTCGATAGTGCTGGCCAAGTCGCCACTTCAGGTGCATCACCACCTTGGAGGATTAGGAGGGAATCATCTGACGGCGAGGTCAGGGTCCGGTCAAGGGAGTAGCAGGACGGAGGCGTCAGAGATGGAGTTTTTGAACAGCTGTAGGGAGGCTGGGGTGGTTCATATACTGGGGAATACAGTAGTGAAGGCAAGGAGGGAATCCGGCTTCTGTAAGAAGATAGCTGTGGATTATGTATACGCTTTTCTTAGGAAGATTTGTAGAGAGAATAGTGTCATCTTTAATGTTCCCCATGAGAGCCTATTGAACGTAGGACAAGTTTTCTATGTGTAAATAGGGATATTTTTTGGTCCTTTCTAAATTAAGTTTTGTTTTTCGAATTTATATTATTGCATAGTTTCAGATTAAAGCTAACCTCGAAACAAGTCAGATGGATATAATCTGCCTAAGCACACCCGAATGATCCACAATCACCTCAGAGCCCACATGCACTAGTGTGGTGCCGAAGAGATACTCACACAAACAAGTCAAAAAAAGGGAAAAATAAAGGAATTGTAGTTGAGGAAGAAAAGAGAGCAAACCGAAACTTCATCGGTGAGGGACTGTCACGAAGTGTGAGCAATCATTGAGTGAAATTGAAGAAGGAATGAAATTGGTAATGGAGTCTTTGCATGCTGCAATAACCAAATAAAATCAAAACGGGGAAGAAGAGAAAATAGATGCTGGAGCATTTCTCTCACCAAAATTTCATATCAGTTATACATGGAATCACTAAATTGGTTTGTGTAATCAGTATAATTGGGTTTTTATAAAAAAATCTGCTATATTCTTCTTTTAAATAGTATATGATATCTTATTTGTAAAATATATTAACTAATACATATATTGGGAATTTTGTTGGAAATTAAATATTTTTTTAAAAAATATGGTAAATTTTATGTAAAAGATATTAATATTATTAAGGTTTTTATTTAGTGTAAATATAATATTTTCTATTCAACAATTAACACAACAGTGGGTGCTTTAGCGTCGGTTGTTTGGGGGGAGAGAGAAAATGCTCTCTCCTCTCTCCTCCCTCTTTTCTTTTTCTTTTGAGCCTTTCTTCCATTTTCTCTATTTCTTTTGTTAGCACTTCCTAGTCTATGCTCTTGTAGATATCTTTTCTTTGTTGTTCTACTTAGTTCTTTCTTTTGTTGTTCAATAAAGTTCTTAGTTTCTTCTCTTGCAGGAGAAGTTCTTCGTTTGTTGGTCTAGCTTGTTTTTTTGGTGCTTTTGTGTCTAGTGAGTTTTGGGTTTGGGTTGTGTTCTGGATTTCCCACCGATTATGTTCATGCATGTGCCACAGAGATTTATCCGAGCTCGGTCGAGCCGTTGGATCCCTTTCGGTTTTCCTAGCCGATTGCTGTTGCTAACAGGATGCGGATCAACAACAAATCAAAAGCCGCAGATGAAGACGGCGATGATGGTGGTGGTGGTGCTACGGCTGCCCATGGTGGTTGCTCACTATGCTGCTGAAGCTTCTCATGCAAGTTATCTACTTTTAGGACACTTGTTAGTCTTTAGACATATCTCTTGTACATGTGTCCACTTGCATGTAATGTTATTAATATAATATATAAGGATAGTCCTTATCTTCAAAAAAAAAAGTTTATGTATTTTAAAGATCATTTACTTCTTTCAAATAATATTTTAGTTGAAAGAAAACATTGAGATGAACACCGGTCAACAGACAATGGTTGCTAGGGTCAAACTTTGCAACAGTCAAGGTCGAGAATGGGTAACTGTCTGTCCCAGGCCTGATCTATCGCCACAAGTTCAATGATGCGATAGTTAACTCAAGTTCAATCTAGCGATGGGTGCTGGTTTTTTTCCTTCCAAATTTATTAATTTTCTTTGTTTTGTATTTAGATTTATTTTAATACTATAAATTTAGTCTAAAATAGTAAATTAATTCATATTCATAAATATTACTTTAATTGGTAGTGTATAATTGGTTTTGTATAATTTTTAAAGTTTTAACTTAAAATTTTGGAATAAAAGAGAAAATAATTATATTTTGGCATCAAATACAGATATTGACGGAAAGGAAAAAAATCGGTAAAACTGATTATTTCACTTCCCAATCTAATTTTTTCAAGGTGTCATCAATTATGAGTGTTTTTCTTAGACTCAAATACATGGAGTGAACAGACTAGCGAATGTGCGGGACGTCCATTCTATACTCGGTGCAGCACATGCCACTGTGGAAAAGAAAATACATGTCATCATTTTTTAAGCATTTTAAATATTATATTAAAGGGGAGAGGCGGAACACAACCGACACTCATTGATTTTCTTAAATAAAGAAACAAACAACATTTGATTGTCATAAATGATTATAACTTTTAAACCATAAGTCCAAAATAAAAAATATTTGCACCATTGTTTATCTAAATTCAAGCTCTTTAAAACAAGACCAATCATGGATATGTTTGATAAGTTTAAAAATTTATGTTAGTTACATGTACATGTCAACATATATCAAAAACACTTATGATTCACCACATACAGTTTAAAATACACCATATAACATTAATAATACACCAAAAACAATAATGATTCAGCATTTGTTTCAAAGTTTGTTATCTAATCCACCACTTATTAGTTAATGAATCATAATACCAATTTCAATGAATCATAATATCAAATTTAATGATCATACCATAATTTTAGTGTATCATCAATAACATATAAAAATAAAAAATTGTAAACAATAATACAACACAAAACAATATTTGATAGTAAGAAAAAAAATGATTCACCATATAAGGTTTAAAATACATTACAATACAATAATAATACACTAAAAACCATAATGATTTTTTATCGGTTCCAGAGTTTGTTATTTAATTCATCACTTATTAGTTAATTAATCATAATATCAATTTAATGAATCTAATATCAATATTAATGAATCATATCTTCATTTTAGTGTATCATCACAAACATATAAAATAAAAAATTTACACAATAATACAACACAAAACAATATTTGTATGTATGAAAAATATATGATTCATCGTATAAGGTTTAAAATACACCATACAACAATAATAATACACTACAAAACAATAATGATTTTATTGGTTCCGAAATTTGTAATCTAATTCACCACTTATTAGTTAATGGATGAAAATATCAATTTTAATGAATCATAATATTAAAATTAATGAATCATATTATCATTTCAGTGTATCATCATACACATGTAAAAATAGTTTTTTTTTAAGTTATCAAAACATATCCATGACTGGTCTTGTTTTGAAGAGCTTGAATTTAGATGAACGGTGATATAATTTTTTTTATTTTGGACTTATATATTAAAAATTACAAGCATTTAAAAGTTAATATAATAAAAAGACAGTCCAGTCAGCAAAACAATCCAGTCAGCTGCTGCCAAATCAGTCTCCCACTCCCATCTCACGTACGGACCTGCTGCACGATCGAATTTGCGTGGAGTGAAACACCGAAGAAAATAGAGAAGTGAACTGACCGACAAAGAAGGCGACATTATTTTGTGCCTGTAGTTTTGGTTTCACTTTGACAACTCCTTGCTTGCCACTGTCATCGTCCTGCTGTTTTTTTAAAGAGATCATATAGATGATCCAACACCATATTACAAGATTCGTTAAGATCTAACTAAACCTAATAATTGCGGGCATTGGCCTAATGATTACTATCAATTGCAACTTGATCCCATGGGACGTTTGCTCAAGTAGTTTGGAGCCCTGAAATGCTTAATCACCACCATAATGGACTTTAAACTTCGAAGTTAATCTAGACTTTAACAAATCAAAAGCCTACCGAGTTACAAAAATCTAGGTGGCAGCAATATGTCAAAAAGAAACAACAATTATCAATCCGCGAGACTTGAATAAAGTAAGCCTAATCCTAAGAAAAATTGGAAATCGGGGGTTGTTCTCGTTTTGAACATTAAATAAACAATAAGAAAATAAATACAAAATAAAATAAAATTGATTAAAATGACAGGGTGAGCGGAACCCTGGGTTCAGGCTTTCTTTGCTAGTCAAATTATGTAAACTTATATAATTTAACAAGAGATATAGATTGGTTCAATTCTTTTATATCTTACTTGCATTAAATCTCAATCACATGAAGCTCATCATAACACGCAAGATCTAATCAAGATTCTAGCCAAATACACCTAGATGGATTAAGTGCAAAGAATTATTCAAACCTGAAGGAAAATCTAATTAATCCAATTCAATTCTTCACAAGAATTAAGCACCTGGAGGACAACGTAATCAATCCAATCTAGTTCCACAGACAACAGATTGATAGGATCATCTTGTTAATCACCTATCTGATCATAACAAGATTCAGAAGCTAATTAACATATCAATAAAATTTATTAAAAGCACAACTTAAACTTTAATTTGAATGATCCAAAAATAAGATCTATTATCAAATCAATAGAATTAGTTACAAAATCAACTAACTACAAATAACCATATATAGTGTAAATCATTCCTAGCGTAACAAGTTACAAGAAATAACAAACAGAGATAGAAGAGAAATCATATCTAGTAGAGAAGACTCACGCCCTTGTTGTGCTTACAGATCTGGAGACTCACCGGCTGGAGTTGGTTTGAAGATGATGGAGAGATGGCACTGGTGTGGTGAGATTGAGAGGTGCAAGCCTCGTCTAAGGCATCTGATGTCAATAGGCTCTGTTCCCTCAACCCTAGATGACTTTTAATATAAAAATAGGCATTTTTTATCTCTTAAAACGTATATTTTGAATTTTGTATGCGGCGTCTGGACTTACATGTCCGGATGCATGTCTGGACCCATTTTCAGAAAGTTATGGCCTATGTCCGGACATAAAAGTCGGGACATATGTCTGGACATGTTGGTATCGTGACGAGCGAGACTTGTTTGGGCCTAGATTCTTCATTTGGATTTCGTTTTGCTTCCCGTTTGTTGCGTTGCAAAGCTTGAGAAGTGAAGAATACAATTACATGACTTTTACCTGCATTTGACACATAAAATGCATCTATTCTGATCTAAACACAAATAATTGGAAAACACATGATAAGTGAGAAATATTTGTCAAAACCACTACGAATAATAGGCACAAAGTCTCTACATTTCGCACTTATCAAGGACCACTGCCTACCGAAGATCCCATCTAACACACTAAACATACAAACTAACTAAACAAAGTACCTAAGTACCGACAAATCCTAGATCTAATTACCCTAGCTAAGCATTCGCTCCAACTCCTTTCTCCTACACACTCGAGAAAGGTGGCCTGATAAGTGTCCAAATGAGCATGTTTTATAGGTGTATTTCATATATTATATTAGCACTTTTCTTGCTCATTTCTCCACTTCGGTTAGTTTTCCTCTAGTTTATGTTTTATTGTTTATCTCACAAATTTATTGGTTTAACATGAGGAAAACCAAGCTGGGAGTAAAGTAGACGAAGAGACGAACGCATAGACGCAAACGGCTCAGAAAACGGAGTCCAAACGAAGAATCTAGAGCCGGTCAAAGTTTGAAGGAAATAAGTCAACGTCCACACATGCAACCGCATGGTAAGGAGGCGGTTTTGGAGGCGGACGTGAGTAAGAACTCGCGCGCGCAAGAAACAATTACAACCGCCTTGTTTGAGGCGGTACCGCAGGCGGACAAGACACAACACACACAATGCAACCGCCCCATTTTCAGGCGGACAACGAGGAGGACACCACGCGGACACGTGTAAAAATTCCAGATCTGAGACGCGAACAGTTTTCTTCTTCGCGCGCCGTCTGCAACTTGCCTTCACCGACTTCTGCAACTCGTCCACTGTCTTCAATTTATCCATCTACTCTGCACGCCCTGTCCCCCTGCAATCAATGAAGCAAGCAATAAATGAGCAATCAATGAGCTGCACCGCCTCAATCAAATCACGCGTTCCTTATCTGCTGCCTTTGCTTCTTCCTTTCCCTATATAAACCCACGTAACTTCATCCAGATCAACATCCACCATTACAATCCACGACCACTTCACAAACCTCACACCATCTCATTTCTCTTCTCCCGTCTTCTCCATTTTATTTATTTTACAGTCCACCAAATCCACCTCTAGCCCTACGTATACAAAATAGCAGAGTGAGCCGGAGTGATTACGGATGATTTCTATTACTCTTGTCTCTGTCTATCTATTTAATATGTTAGGCTAGTTACGTATACTCTGGGAATGGTTATTATGTGTTTGTATTAATTATGCATTATTTTTACTGGTTTTAATTATATATAGTTTGTTACGTTTTAAAGGTTATCTCGCACCTTTTTAATAAATCATGAGTTTATTAAATTGCTTTCCTAAGTCTATTTTGATCAGATCGGTGATAAATAGATAGGTTAATTAAGACGTAAAACTGGAGGAAACTTGTTATGATTTAATAAGTTAGTATTCAGTTGCAAATGTAATTCCTCAATACTCCTCTGCCGTTCGCAGGCTTTTGCTTGAACCTTGATTAGAACCTTGCATTACAGGTGAACGAGTTCTTATGAGGCTATGACTTAGTCCTTAAGATAATTACAGGAACCTTGCCAAATTATTAAACCAGTAGAGATAGCTTAATTATGCAGATTATATTAACCTGACCCAGAGTTCCATTTTATTTATCTGTTAACTTAGTTTATTTTATTCTTTCTTTTTATTTATTTTACAAGTCAATTAATCCCCCTCCTGTGACACGCTTAGGTACTATTATATGTACATTAGTCCCACGGTTCGACATCCGGTTGCTTACATTTTCACTATACTACTGCGACCGGGATTTGTTTGCAGCCCGACGTTTAATTTGAGTTTTAATTTCTTTTCTTTTAATTTTACACCAGTTTAACCACTCAGATTATAACGTCTGCATGGCCCCTTCCTTAACACAACAATAACTCCAACCATTCTTATGTTCTTTCTTGATCTATTCTCCTCTATATGATTGATGGTAAACTAAAAGAGGTCACCACCCGCTTACCCTTGTGATCCAAGCTTGGCCAGTGGGTGTCCCACCTTCCTTCCCCTGATGTCTCCGTCATCACTTGATGAAAAGGAATTTTCCCGAGTCCGCTAGGTTTGGGTTGGCAAATCAGATTAAGAGATTCAAGTCTCTCAGATAAGGCCCCCTCCGGATAATATCCAAGCCAGCTTGAAGGCCCTCCTAAGGAAAGGTTGATCACGGAAGGCATTGAAGAATCACCCTGTTCCATAGTATCTAAGATGGTTCAGGGCGCTTGTTCTAGATGGACCATAACTTCTCTATAACTGACCACAAAAAATTTAGTGGATAACCTCTGTCCATATGGTGTTGCTTCTCCTTCATTCATCTCGACATCAAAAGTGCATTCACTTGAGCGATGAAGAAACGATCCGCATTTGTAGTAGGTCATGGGCATATTATCATAGGAAAATGAGAAGACAAAGTAGCGGCTGTAACACCCCTACTAATTCGGCTCCTAATAATCCTACAAATGTCGCACATAATAATTATATCGCAGCGGTAAATGACAGATTGTCGCTCCTATGGTGTCACTGTTATCACTCGCCCATACGGGTGATAACGAGTTACCTGATAATCAACATGCGAAACGTATTCCCAGTGACCACAAGAGATAGATAGTAGAACTTAAACAATTTAAAACAAACCAACAGTAACCAATTATTACAGACCGTACTCGTGAGCATCTAAAACAAATCCACCTCGGTTTACACAACCCGAGTCCAAAACGTCATCAGTATTAAACCGTACCAAGTCTTAAACAACAGAAATATTACAACCGTCGCGCCTCGCGTCGACCACCAGCTACTCTCCTGAAATAAAAATGGTTTGTGGTATGGAATCAGCCCCTGCTGAGTATGTATCACATGCCCCGTCATGCCCCCAAAGACCCCTCAATTATTTGGTCGAGAGCATGAGGTTCGTTACATGCAATACCGTTTTAATATTTAAAACTGTAAATCAAATAACATTAATATCCATACAATAACACAACCATCAACACACAATAAAATAACCACAAGTATAACCAATGAACAACAAAGCGAAACAACGAGAATAATAAACAAGTATTAAGTCTCGTCCATGGTATAGAACCAATATTGTTCGCCACTGTACAAGTCTCAATTGTTTTAATTGTTCAGTTATACCTAGTGACAATGTCTCGTTAAAACGACATGTCTCTAGTTACCCATATATTATGGCGGGTCACCCACGGCAGTAGCCACTCCAACGGTAGAGTCTCCGACCAACGAGCCATTCTAGCTCACGGGAAATTTTCTTGATACTTACGGACCCGTACGCGGACATCCTGGTATCGTTTTTGTGATCACAGCGCGCACCAAGAGCACATCCTTGGCTTTACTTCCTTTCCATTAATTAATTATACCATCGCATCGCATTACCAATTTTTTTCTAACACAGCAGACTAAGGTCATTAGTCCAATCCGGAGTCTGTAAACTCGGGATCCAGTGTTAGATACGAGAGCGGCGTATAGAAAGGCCAATGCTCCGTATAAAAGTCTCGGATAATATGTATATCTTATTATCCTAGTGCTACAACGTTTTACTGACGTTCCTTATATTTCATATAAGATAGCACCATAGCCGCTAGTTCGTTTTATATATATGGTTCATATATACGAACCGATACTGTTAACTCAACAACAGTAATAATAAGCAGCTATAAATATACAATTCATGCATATTAATTAAACATTCAGACAAACAATCTTATCACAGATCACACAGAAGTCTGAACTGAGGAAGCCCTCAGAGACAATCAGAGACACATAACAACATACCGTTCACCCTGATGTATTACGGTGGAGTATGAATCAGCAAGATCCTATGCTCCGTGTGTCGTCTCTAACAGTCTAAACAATACATAATGCTACTGATTAGCACACTATAACAACACAATCCTACGGTACCCCGTACCGTCACTAAACCTCCCGGTTAACCCCCCGTTATAACTGTCAATGTTTGTCGGGTTTCGGCTTAACTCGAGATTGGAAAAGTGTTATTACATGCGTAGTCTTGTCTTGTATATTATATATATTGTTGAACTTGTTATCGCATGTAACTTATGTTGTTGTACATCGTATAGTTTGTTTCCTTATTGCATGTATGACTCTTTGTCATGCACTATCTCTCACCTTAGTATTATTTTTCTAAGGTTTGTCTTTTTTTTCTTTTCTTCTCTTTTTTTTAAGTTCAATGTGGTATAATTCATTTGTAAACAATACTTTCAATTACATGAATCCTTATTATCACATGTACCCTCTCAACATTAGAATCCCATATCCAACGTTTGTAATTCTTTTTCCTTTTATCATATGTCATTTTAATTATGAAAATACATGGTCATTAAACCATGTTATATTTTCCACCATAACATATATTTACTTATAATCATGTATTATGGAACTATTTCTTATATGGTAAGTCTTATAATATATATTCATTCTTTTTAATGAATACCTCTTATATTATAAATGTTATAATTCTTATAACATTAAAACCATATTATAAATTCCATTTTAAAATGTCAACATTTTCGAACAGCACTTATGTTCTTAAATATTTACAAAATCACCACATAATTAATGTAATGTTACATTATAGTTATATAACATATATTATGACATTTAAGTCATTAAAACAATTATAACATATAGTTGTAAATTGTTGTAAAATACCAAACAACCCCTTATATTTTCGGTTTCAAAAAACCACTAAACTTCTATAAATCACAAATCAATCCCAAATTATATTTCATTGTTACACTTATATCATATACCTTATATTATACCCTTTAACCTTAAAATAATTATAACCTATAGTTTTTAAAATATAATTTTCGAACAGCCCCTAGGACTGTTTAATTATTCCACCACCACTTTTATATTCACCAAATTCTCCCTTTATAACATAGTTTTCTAATTCATCAAAACATATATTATACATATGTCTTTATAAAACCTTATATATAATTCCAAAAATCACCAAACTATACCAAAAGGTTATAAACATTATTCCTAACCTTATATTTTCTCCAAATCTCGGTTTTACCACATATGTTACCCATTTGTAACAATATCATAAAATATCTTATATTATACTTATATAATTCATATAAACTCCAAATTTAACCAAATAAATTTCAAAATTCCTAATAACCTAAGGTTTGTACTAAACTCCATTTAGTACCCCAAGTTTTCGGAAATACATTATAGCCCCATCTTTTAAATCTTTTACAAATTAATACTTATCTTAATATAAGGTTGTATTTTAATTTCCAAAAATTCTCCAAACTTGGTCAAAGTCTCCTATATAGTCAACTTTGACTTCTAATACCAAATTGGACCCAAACCTTTCGGTAATTACAAGACTTACCTATACTTTTCTATTTTTACAATTTTGACCCAAAACTTTATAAAATGTTATAATTTTTATTAAATTCATTTAAAAACCCTAAATTCCTCTATATTAAGCTCTCGGCCTAATATTTAGTTAGTAATTACCGTTTGACCCCAATTTTAATTATAAGCATAAATAAACTAAATAAGCTTATAAACTTAAATTAAAATGGCCTAATGACATGGCCTTATTACAACCTTGAACTTGCAAAATAAATTACACAATAAATGTCTCAAAAAATACATCTACGGCCTCACTTGATTTGATTATTTTTCCACATAATGTCATAATTTGACCATTATGTTAATTAAATCTCTTAAATGACTAGCTTAATTTATCTTAGTCATTTTTTTCCATTTTTAGGTCAATATGACCCATATTTATAAGTTCACTCTCGGCAATAATTATATATAGCTTAGAAATTATAAAATCATAAGTTTAAGGTGTTTATACCTTGATTTCCTTGTATGCTCTCGGCCACTTGAAGGAAAATTCACCACATCATTTAGACATGTTTAATACACAAAACAAGATATGGTTATACTCCAAGCTTGAGCTTAACCATAAGGAATAATTAATGTAAGATTTAAGGCAAAAATCACCTTAAAAATGCAAGGAGAGTTCAAGATGGTTCGGCCTGAATCAAACACACCACAAGGTGTTAGATCCACCATATTGACATAGGAAATAGCTAGACAACAACAAGCTGCCTTGTTATTAGGTTTTACCTTGGAAAAATGCCTTAAAAGAGGGTATTTCCTTTGGATCTCGGCCACCCTTGCTCCAAATGGCTACCAACTGATTGAACATGTAAATATGAAGATTATGAGTGTATAAACTCATAAAAATCAAGGAAGAAAATCGGATGAAGAGTAGAGAAGCTTAAGGTATGTTTTTACCTTAAAATGAGATTTTGAGAAACTTGGTCTCTAACTTGCTTCAACCGAATTTGATTGATGTTCTAACCTTAGAACACTGAGAATAAGCCATAGGAACTGATTAGTCACGAGATCTAAGCATAGGTGGTGAAGAGATGAAGAAAAAGAGCCAAAACAAGCCTTAAACCATTACTTAGAAGCTTAGAAGTTGGATCTACCTTCCTACTCAAGAGCCACGGTTGAGAGAGCTTGGAAGGGAGGAGCTCGGTTGGAATGAGCTAGGGAGAGAATGATTGAATGGGATTATGATTAAAAGAAATTTGATTAGTTTATTGTTTCTTAATGAGGTGACTCATCAAGGGATAAGAGGGACAAGAGTCGGCTAATGGAGGAAAAGGAGGGCTCACACGGTTTTGGAGGAGTCAAATAATGGAGTAAATGGTGTATAAACTAATCAAAAGGCAAAAGTAACCCTTAATTTAGGGTATGTTGGAGTGCTTGTCCATGTGTGTACAAGTGGCGAATTGGAGCCTCCTTCTTGTGGATGCCGATCTCATGGTCCAAGGGGTCAACTTTGACCTCTTGACCAATCTTAGTCAATGTTGACTCATGGGCCCCCTTTTAGGGTTTTATTAATATTTTAATATTAAATTTGTAAAAATTTGTAAAATTTGGAATTAAATTCCTAATATGATATAATGTGATATAATATCATATTTAAAGGTTTATAACCTTTAAGCATTAAAACCAATTTAGAAGGCAATTTCACAAAAATGTGCTTTAAGGAGTTTTAGTGCACATTTTGTGTTGCAAGGTGTTTCTGAGCTTAGTTTTCTTTGAGAACTGTTTTGTTGTGTTCCTTACTTCATTATAATACTTAGGAATCCACTTTGGATCCTATCTGAGGTCATACAATCTTTATGGTGTCTTAAAGCACCTTTTTGGCTTTACCGATCTTAAGGCATGTTTTGCCTTGTTGAGATCTTTAGATTGTTCCCCAGTAATATTTAGATGTTTATTAACCATCTTAGATCATTAATAGATCATTTAATTATATTTTAAAGGTTAGGGGTATTTCAGTCTACCCCCCTTAAAAAGGCTTCGTCCCGAAGTCCTTAATCCTCTACAGTTCACCTAAGGAATCAAGTTCCACTAAGTAACCAACAGTCCATCGCTAGGGAGTAACTCCCACTAGGTTCAAACCTAGTCTATACATACAGCATATATCAAATAGCCAAACCACATGGTATATACTCATTCATTTCATAGCACTAAACAAGGTGCACAACCAATTCATCAACAGAAGTACTCAGCGGTACTATATATATTCAAACAGGTGCACTAAGGCACATACATAAAATGTATTCAACATACAATCATCCAAACAAACATGTATGACGCAGCATACCAACAAAACACACACCAAAACAAGACCTAATGCATAACATATGCGCAAGCCAAGTGGTGTCTACCCCCCTTAAAAAGGGTTTGACCACGAACCCGTACAAGTATCACAGCTACTACTCGAAGAGTGCGGGATACTTCGCTCTCATGGAGTCCTCTAACTCCCATGTAGCCTCCTCCACCTCATGGTTTGACCAGAGAACCTTGACCATGCTAACGGTCTTGTTCCTAGTCTGTCTCGTCTTCGTATCGAGAATGCGGAGTGGTACTTCCTCATATCGTAGAGCGGGGTCCAACTCTAAAGTCTCTGGCTGCAAAACGTGCGATGGGTGGGGCACATACTTCTTCAACTGTGAAACGTGAAAACGTCGTGCACCCTCCCGAGCTCTGCTGGCAAATCCAGTCTGTAGGCTAACGGGCCCACTCGCTCCCTAATCGCATAAGGTCCAACATATTTGGGCTCAACTTGCCCTTCTGCCCAAACCGGAATATCCCCTTCATGGGTGACACTCTAAGGAATACCATATCGTCGGTAGTGAACTCAATGTCCCTCCTCTTGGTGTCTGCATATGATTTCTGCCGGTCCTGAGCTGCCTTCATGTTCTTTCTAATCTGTAAGACATCCTCCTTAATCTGCTCTAGGTACTCTGGTCCTAGAAGTGTATTCTCGCTGGCCTCATCCCAGCATAGAGGAGTCCTACATGGTCTACCATATAGTGCCTGAAACGGTGGCATCTGTATCGAGGAGTGGTAGCTGTTGTTGTAGGCGAACTCTATCAGATGTAGTCGCTCTAACCAACTCCCCTGAAAGTCTAAGGCACATGCTCTCAGTATGTCCTCCAGTGTCTGGATGGTCCTCTCACTCTGACCGTCGGTCTGTGGATGGAATGCCGTACTAAGCTTCAACTTGTACCCAAGGCTTCCTGAACCTGTCCCCAGAATCTGGACAAAAATCGAGGGTCCCTATCAGAAACAATAGTCTTTGGCACACCATGGTGCCGGATCACCTCCTTCTGGAACAAGTCCGCTAACTTTGGGACCTTCCAGGTATCCTTCATAGCAACAAACTTAGCCACCTTCGTCAGACGGTCCACAATGACCCAAATCGTGTTCAGTCCTCCCTTAGTCGGTGGGAGACCGACAACGAAATCCATCGAGATGTCCTCGAACTTCCAGCAAGGAATAGGCATAGACTGCACTAAACCTCCGGGTCTCCTATGCTCAAACTTAACCTTCTGACAGGTCAAGCATCTAGTCACAAAGTCAGCTACATCCTTCTTCATCCCGCTCCACCAGAAATGAACCTTCAAATCCTTATACATCTTCGCAGAACCGGGGTGGATGGATAAGGACGAGCTATGAGCCTCCTGGAGTATCTTCTCCTTCAATCAGGAGAAGACTCCGGAATACACAAACGGCCATTCAGTCGAATCATGCCATCATTACACAGTTCGAAGTCATACTTCTGACTTTCAAAACAACCCTCAACATTTTCTGCTTGATGCTCTCCAATACTGTCACTCTCCTGTGCAGCTCGTATCTCATCAATCATACTGCTGGCTACAGTGAAATAATGAATGAGCTCTGCGGCTCAGGGCGTCGGCTACTACATTCGCCTTGCCCTCCTTGTATTTCAGGTCTATGTCGTAGTCCTTCAAGAACTCGACCCATCTTCTCTGTCGCATGTTCAGCTCCTTCTGAGAGAAGAGATGCTGTAAACTCTTATGATCAGAGTAGATAGTGACTGTCACACCGTAAGATAATGTCGCCAGATCTTCAAAGCGAAGACTACTGCGCCTAACTCAAGGTCGTGTGGGGGTAATTCACCTCATGCTTCTTCAGCTGTCGGGATGCGTAGGCAACTACCTTCCCGTGCTGCATAAGCACACAGCCTAGACCGGTTCCAGAGGCATCACAGTATACCTCGAACCCATCGGTGCCCTCAGGGATAGTAAGAACGGGCGCCGATGTCAGGAGATCCTTCAGTGTCTGAAAGGACTGCTCACACTCTGCAGACCATAAGAACTGGGATTCCTTCTTCATGAGATTAGTCATTGGTTTGGCCTCTTGGAGAAGTCCTTCACGAACCTTCTATAGTAACCGGCCAAACCCAGAAAGCTGCGGACGTCTGTAACTGTCTTTGGCCTTGGCCAACTCTTCACTGCCTCAATCTTAGCAGGATCTACAGATATCCCATCTGCTGATATGATGTGTCCTAGAAATGACACGCTGTCTAACCAAACTCACACTTCGAGAGCTTGGCATATAGCTGGTTCTTTCTTATTATACTCAATACCTGTCTCAAATGTAACTCATGATCTTCCCTGGTCTTCGAATAGATCAAAATATCGTCGATGAACACCACAACTGAACTATCGAGCTGTTCTCTGAAGAGACGGTTCATCAAATCCATGAATATGGCTGGCGCATTCGTCAATCCGAATGGCATAACGGTGAACTCGTAGTGTCCATACCGTGTCCTGAAAGCTGTCTTCTCTATGTCACCCTCTGCAATCCTAATCTGATGGTAGCCAGATCTGAGATCTATCTTCGAGAACACACTGGCCCCTCTCAACTGGTCAAATAAGTCATCAATCCGTGGTAACGGGTACTTGTTCTTGACCGTGACCGCATTAAGCTCGCGGTAGTCGATGCAGAGTCGCATACTGCCGTCCTTCTTCTTCACGAATAATACTGGAGCACCCCAAGGAGAAACACTCGGTCGAATGAATCCCTTGTCGAGGAGGTCCTCCAGCTGTACCTTCAGCTCCCTCATCTCAGCTGGTGCCATACGGTAGGGTGCCTTAGCAATAGGGCCCGTACCTGGCAAAAGTCAACGGCGAACTCAACCTCACGCACAGGCGGCATGCCTGGCAACTCATCAGGAAACACATCGGGAAAGTCTGCCACGACTGGAATGTCTACATCCATCTCGTCGCACTGTCTCGTGTCCTGTACATAACAGAGGAAGGCTTGTCGGCCCTTCCTAACGTCCTTCATCAGGGACAATGCTGACACGATCTTGACAGTCGGCTCTCTCCTCACACTGCGGTACGACACTGTCTTGCCGCTCGGCCCCTTCAGTAGTAGTCGATGCTCTGCACAATGAAGGCGGCCCTTATGCTTCTGTAGCCAATCCATTCCCACAATAATGTCGAAGCCCAAGTTCTTAAACTCAATCAAATCGATGGGAAAAGTCTCATTCATAATACTGATCTCCGACCCTAAGTACTGCCTGGTGCAACCTACTTTCTCCTTCGATGGAAGGGTGACTGAAAAGTCTGAAAGCTGTTCGGGGGCAGCCCCCAGCTTCATAGCGAATGCCGAGGAAATAAAAGAATGTGAAGCCCCTGAGTCGAACAATACGGAAGCACTAACACCATCAACAGGAAAGGTACCTGAGATCATCTCTCGTATTAGCATCGAGTCCCAATAAATCACTAATTACTGTCGGTTGTAATTGTCATACCTGTGATGACATTACCGGACTCCTTGGCTTGCGCCATATCTAAGATGCAGATGGTACCCTCCTTTCCATTTTCGTAGCCTGAAGTTATGAATCAACGGTATCAACAAACTGAACACATATGCTTGAAGGCATAAAACTCTTATTTCATTCATTCAACTGTATTATACAAGGTTACACACTTAGCTACTGCTATTACATCAGTACTGTCTGAAAGTCAAATTTAAACGGCCAGGTCGGATGTGGGTATCATTCACTAGAGCTGGTGGGCGGTATTGAGCTTAATGCTCTTAATACCATGGTATACAAGCCTAGCCTCTCCACCAAATACCAACACATCCCCAGACTTGAGGATGATCTTGCTTGCTAGATCCATCCTCTTCTGGTCTCCATAGATGAACTCAGCATCATCGCCGATGGAGAATGACACAACCGGTATTCCTCTGGTGATGGACTCGGTCGTCTCATCACGGTCCTGGTGCATTCCAAGTTTTCCTCCTGCTCGTAGTAGTTGATGATGCAAACGTCAGGTGTCATGTCGGGTAATGGTAAGTCTCACAGTCTTGAGCAATATCCATTGCGTTTCTCACCAAGGTTAGGAAACTCTCAGGTATCCTAGGTATAGTACGCCACCTACCATCCTCACCTCTCGATAAACCCTAGCTTGTGGATCCCAATCTTTCCCTAAGCACATCATGTGCAGTTTCATTCTAGAACCATTATTAAATACAGGGGTATAAAATCCTCCTATGCCCTTACCCAAAGCTCTACACTCATTCACTATGGCGATTTGTTCATCTAGGGTTAGGAATTCTCTGAGAAGTATCATGCCCGGTCTGACCACATGACACAACTCACTAGGGTACTCCCGTCTTTCTTCCACGGGTCTAGGTGATCTCTGTCTTGTAAGTGTGGGATAGCAGATGTCGAAGTCTCCTAAGAGGTAACAGGTTTCCTAGATAAGTCGTTTATCTAAGCGGTACTTAAAAACACGCATTCATGCTAAGGTAAAGCGTTTAACACACAGTCATGCTTTCATACAATGGTTAAGGTTTCAAATGATAACCTTCACCGCCCTGGGTGCTAGTACCAGCGCCCGATGCTCCCACTGCATTCAGCACGCGGTTGCCTGACGGGTTCCTTTGGTTCTGGTTGCTGCTGCGGCTGTGCTGCTGCTGCTGCCCTCTGAGCATGGGGCGCCGGCCCCTCTAACCACCTCGAGCTCCACCTCCTCCAGCAGGTGCGCTCTGAGTCCCCTTCGGCAGGCGGTACGCTCGGCTCTCCGGGTTTGAGAAGCACTCGAATGACCTGTGGCCCTTCTTCCCACAGTGGTGACAGTCCACAGCCTGCCCAGTGCAGTCCACACCCGGGTGGTCTTTACCACAGCGCTTGCAGTGAAAGTGGCGCTGGGGGCAGAACCTATTATCATAACACACTGATTAACACATGGATGGTAATGGATAGTATATGAAATACCCCAAACTTAAATATGGTGATTAAATTATTCTAATATAGTATTTAAGGGCCTAATAGTGCCTAAGTAATTTTGGTAAGGAAAAATAAATCCAAAGAAATGAAGAAGAAACGTTAAAAAACGAAAACGCTAAATGAGCATTAAATAACCATAGGAGGTATGAGACCTCGGTAGCGTATTATGTGTATTCCTAGGGCTTAGTAAGACCCAAATAATAATGGGAACAACTCCTGAAGAAAACGGATCCAAATAAGGTATTAAAACGCTAATAGAGCTTTAGCGCGCGTTTTTCGAGAAAACCCAAAAACGTGATTTTAAGTGGTCAAACAGACCCGTAAAAATTATGGTTGACTATAAACTATATGAACATTAATGTAAGCTTAAGAACCATTAAAATTAAATAAACGAGAAAATTCCGGAAAACGGGCTCCGGTAAGTAAATGGTACAAAAACGAGAACTTGTGGGGTGTTAATGTAATAAAACCAAAATGACTTCCCCCACTTGCAAATAAAAAAAGAAAACCCATGTGAGAGGGTGTGGGTCACGATTTCATCCCCCTCTTTATTTGTTACTAGTCACTAGAAGACAAAAGAATAAGTAAAAAAGTAACAAAAAGCAAAAAAAGCAAATATACACCTCACTCCTCCTCTCTCTCCTCTATTTCTGATTTTCCC
>CM041781.1:276022924-276046214 GCA_023374045.1 Limonium bicolor
CGGCGGAGTGTACAATGCCGTTAGTCACCCACGTGACTAACAAGGCGAGTTACAATACTACATACTATCGGTCTGATGAATTGAACATACCGAGTACTCTACACAATACATTGCTTTCCCTTGCATACTCAACCATAATTCAAAACAACTCCAATACAATACTATACCGAGTCTACTACAATCCTTAAATTACCGGTACAGTTTGGAACTTCCCATTTCACAATACATTACAAATACAAACCCTATTATACAACTACCCATGCTTACATAGCAGTCCCCGTCCTACTCTCTCGAACGGTGGTCAGCTTTGAGTACCTGCACACTAAAAAACGTTCCCCCTAGGGGGTCAGCTTACGCTGAATATGAATTTCACATATACCGCGTGCTAACCGCGGTACGCCGACTACTTTGGGTCGGATATACATGGAGTTTGTTTTACATGCATACATACATACTCATTCTAGAACAATACAATAAACAATGCCTACATACACATACAAGGCTCAATACTTACCAAGGAAGACAATTCGATAGTCAACCGATCGTATTAGTTACTTATTCATTACTCTTTTGTTGCGTTACTCACTACTCTGTTCGTACTGTGTTCAATATTCACTACTCTACTCATACTCACTCGTTACTCTTGCAAACTCATCACTCCATGTTCAATACCTTACTCGCACACGAACCTTACTCTGTACTCGTTACTATACTTGTGCATACTCACTACTCAATACTCCATACTTACTCATACGTACTCAATACTCAATACTTACTCATACCTACTCAATACTCGGTACTCATTACATACTCATACTCACTTCTTACTCAGTACTCGTTACTTTACTCATACATACGCAATACTCATTACTCATTACTTTGGCCTCTGGACGGAGTCATACACAAGACTCGCCACCGGACCTACAATACGAGGGCTATATGCTCAGCTCCTCAAATACTCAAATGTCCACTTTTACCGGACTACTCAAATTCCCAACGCTCTTCTCTCAAAGTATATTACAATCTCATGGATCAGCCTAGAAGTATCTCTCTTGATAACCTCCACTAGCTTAGGGAATTACCACCTTCTAGTATCCTCAGATTTAAGGGTTTCCCCAACGTATCGAATACTCTCATGTTCGGGACATTACTTACATCAGTCGGGTCCTCTCATAATGGGTCGACTAATTGCTAAGGGGTTTGGAGATCCCTCATCATTCTTTACTACTCTCATGGTTCATGTCTTGCACCAAGTTTAGTTCCTCTAATAGAGGCTACTTATATACTTCCACTACTTATTATTTGTGGATTGTTCATTTCGATTCTCCTACCGTTATCGGAAGGTTATTACTCCCGTGCACTCTCTCACATTCTAGTGAGTTCATTGGTTTGCGTTATCGTTTGTTGGTTCGTTGGTTTAGTGCGTTTCTACGTTTCCGTTAGTTCACAACATGACTCTTACTATGAGTCACTAAACACAAGACTCATCTATGAGTCGGTCTACGCACTAAGTGAAACCACACAATCAATCAAGAAGGGTTAGCTCATACAACATACAACAAGACATACAATGAAAGACAATAAACCGATTTCATGCTTTAGTCTTGATTAGCCGGCATACAGCACACAAATCAACGTAACTCGGTTAGCATACGGGGCATGAGAAAATCATACCTTTTTCCGGAATTTACTTCACCGGGTGTTCCCTTGTTCCTTTGGTTCACTCTCGTTCCTTGAGCCTTATTCTTGAACCTCCGGCTACATGCCAAATGGTTCCATTAATACTAAGCTTTGCAATACATACATAACCACTACTCCCGTACTTACCCCGTTATCCCGCTATTTCGGTTTAACTCAATGTTCTTAAACTTACAACTTTCTTAATTACTTCTCATACTTTTACACTTCTTAGGGCCTTTAAAGGTCACCAAAAAGGCCTTAACAACTTCTAAAACCATTACCAATCAATCCCCCATGTTTAGAACCCTTAAAAACACTCTCTGCTGAATTCTGGGGGTGGTCCGGGACTTGGTCCGGACCCTAAGTCCCGGACCAATGCTTCTGTGTACTTTCAGCTGATTTTTAGACCAGGTCCTGGACTTAAGTCCCGGACCAATTCCTGCATTCACTCTCGGGCCTTTTTTTGAAGCGGTCCGGGACTTGGTACATATCCTAAGTCCCGGACACTGCTAAAAACTGCTTTTATGGTCATTTTTCAACCCCAAATCAACCCATAATCCACCCCTAATCATTCCATAAACTTTCCACAAGTTTCCTACATAATTATACACCTCAAAACACTCCTTAAACCACCTCAAATCCATGGTCCAATCCATACTCAACTTCTTGCCCAATTTCTACCAATTTCCATTCTCATTTCTACAACTTGCACACTTGTACATTTCTACACTTCTCTTTGCATTTTGCATCTTGTCCTAACTTCATTTACCATTCCAATTCATTTCTATCGACTACACTACCTATACCCAAGTCCAACTCTCTTTTTACCAAATCTTGCACACTAATTTTTCCTAGTTTCTACAATGCATTTCTACACTTCTTGCTACAGATATTACACTCTTTTATTCACATACCACTACTACTATTCCATGGTTACTAAACATCTCTAATAAACCCAATACACATCTTGGTTCTCCCATTCACCAAGTCATTCTTAATTCACAATTCCTACTAAAATTTCGCCATAGTTCACCTACTTTCCTTACTTATCCACACATGTCCTTTCTCATCAAATTCATCCCTATCCTAGCCAAACCACAAGGGTTCTACCAGCACACATACAAAATCCCAATACACCAATACTTCTCAATTACAATACCAACACATTATTACTTCCTCAAATAGCTATACTACTACACATACACCATTCATTAGGCTCTAAGGCCTACAAATCCACATTTTTGCTCACAAATACTCAAACATCCACAACTAAAATAGTAGTACAATAGTTTGGGTTCTTTATTTGTTTACCCATTCCCATTACACTAATGCATTAAATTAAGCATTAAGAAGGAGCTCTTACCTTGAGCTTTTGATTCCTTCAATTCTTTTCCATTTCTCTTTCCTCTCTTTCTTGTCCAAATCGGTTTTGTGGGGAATGGAGTTGCCAAACTCCATTCCCATCACCCAAGCACACAAAGACAAGTATAATTAATACACTAACTCTTAGATTTATACTAACTCATTGAGGTGCTCAAAACAAGATTTCTAGGGTTTACCTTTGGAGTGTTTTAGGAGGGGTTTTAGCCCTTGGTTCAAGAAGGAGAATCCACCACCATTTCTAGGTGAAATTGAAGCTCAAAAGAGAGAGAAAAATAAGGCATTACAAAGGGCCAAAATCGAATACCAAAGGAAGGTGGAGAAAACTTGAATCTTTTATGGAGATTTTTACCTTGTTGGAAAGAGGAGACTCCAAGCTCCATAATGGTGTGCTTTTCTCTTCAAATGGGGAAAACCCATGGAGATGAAGTTGCTCATTTTCGGATTTTGAAAAGATAGAAATGTAGAGCTTGAAGAGAGGAGCAAGAATATGTACTTTTTTTCTCATTTGGAGCTTTAATATGGCTTGAGTATGAGGTAGAAGGTGGAGTTGCCATGGGAGCTGGTTGGAGAGCTCAAAAATCGGTAGCCACCAGAGGAGGAAGAAGATAGGGTTCAGGAGGGGGAGTGCTCACGTAGGAAAGAAAGGAATGGGAGGAGAGAGAGAAGGAAAGGTAGTATAAGTTGCTTTTTGCTTTATTACTTTATTACTTTATTGCTTTTTGATTTATTTATTAGTTAACTAGTGTGTGTGTGTGAGAGAGGCTGAATTAATTGTTAAAACCGGCCCCCTATTGTACTACTAGTTGGAGCGTTTCTCGTCTTTTACAGAAAACGCTGGTTATTTTACCCGGTTTCGGTATTGTTCACTAACCGGGCCCGTTTTCCGGAATTTTCTCGTTTCTTTATTTTTATTGGTTATTAAGCTTCCGTTAATGCTTAATTATAGTTATTTAATGAACTATAATTTTTACGGGTTCGTTTGACCACTTACAATCACGTTTTCGAGTTTTCTCGAAAAACGTGCGTTAAAGCTCTATTAGCGTTTTAATACATTATTTGGATCCGTTTTCTTCGAGAATCATTCCCGTATACTAATTAGGCATGAATAAGCCCTATGAATCCTTATAATACTCTAACCGAGGTCTCGTACCTCCTATGGTTATTTAACGCTTATTTTAGCGTTTTTCGCTTTCTAAGCGTTTTCTCATTTCTTTTGGATTTATTTTCCTTACCAAAATTACTTAGGCACTATTAGGCCCTTAAATACCATATTAAAATAATCTATTCACCATATTTAAGTTCGGGGTATTTCAATAAATTTAAGAAAGAGGAGGGTATCTTTACCCTTGGGAGGGGCAGATCTCAGAGGCTGGGCGTCGATTGGTGGGCCGGCAAACCGAGGGACGAGCTCCTTCCCCTTCTGACCCTGGTGGCTCTGCTGCCCCTTCTTCTTACCGAAGAACTTCCTGTTAGAGGTTCGGGGTCAAAAATCACACGATTAATTTTTTAAAAGATAACAAAGTTTGAATGGGATACGTTCTTACTTTCCCTTCTTTGAGCCCTCACCTCGAGATGCTCCTCCCTCCTCAGACTCCCTCTCGGGGTTCTTCCTCTTCTTCCCGAGGGTCTCATCCCGAGTCTGGAGCATTTTTTTTTGTTTCTGATCATGAGTATGTGGTGTTGAAAAATATCACGGAATAAGGTATTACTTCACACCCCTTATCATCCAAAGGTTAGAGGAAATAAATTGGTGGAAGATCCCAAGCTATCCTATATTTAGTATATGCAATCAAACTTCTCCATGCTTTTACTTAATTGTTCTTTTCATTGTTTACGAAAACATATGGCTAAAGAGCAGGATTATTTTAGAGATGTATGAAGTTAAACCTGATTAGCGACTAGAGGCCGGATCCCGCCTATAGGTTAATCGGTCTCCAATAGAAACTGTTCTTTATGCGATTGGTAGTGTCCGGACTAGAGAATTAGTCTGCTTTTATGAAATACCCGCGTAATTTAAGTTAGGGAATCCATACTATTAAATCGATAAGGCTAGGTTAATTTCATAATATTCATTATTGAGTTATTCGAAGTTAGAAATTATTGGTGGGCCCAGGGAAGTCAAAATAATTATTCTAATTAATTATATTTTAATATTGTCTTTTCCTTTTCCTAAATTAATTAATATTGTTATCCTCACCTTCTACTGACACTACAACGTTTCCTTACTTCCTCTAAAATAATGACCCCTTTCTAAAGATGACCACGTACATCTTTATCCTTCTGAATTAATTATTCGATTCTACTTGTATAATTATCCTTACCCCTTTCCAAAGATAATCACGTTTGATCTTATCTCTTACTGATCAATTAACTATTTTACTTCTTATCTTTCTATTAACTATTTTATTTCTTAACTAATAATTATTTTACTTTGTCATTATCTATTCATTCCTTATTTCACTGATCAGTCATCCTTGTCTCATAATTTATTTCTCTACTTAATTTATTTCTTACTTATTATCTACATTATTATTGTCCCTTCTTATTCTCAAAATATTTCTATAAATACCTATCTCTATTCCCCTTTTCCTTCATCACTATTCACATTCATCTTCCCCAATACAAGTCCCCCACTCTTTCTCTGTTTCTTCAAGTTCTTCAGGTTCCTTCCCTGTTGTCGAAAGAATTTAGAAGGGTAAGGTCTAATACCTAGGTAAGGTTTTGGATTATTTTGGTTGTGAATTGATTAGTTTCTGATTAGTGATTCTTATAATTCTAGACCCCGAATTCGTTGACGAACGCTACTTGTGATTCTGCTGAACCGTCCTCATCGGTGGTATGAATTATTGGGGTTAAAACCTAATTCGACAAGTGTACCGATCTTTGTAACAAGTTTTCCTAGAAAGTATTCCCTAGGTTATCGAACCAAGGAGGCAGTGTCTAGTCTAATCTCTAATCTACATAACTATTGAATTAATGAAATTAGAAAACATGAAATTGGGGGATTTAATTGATGAAATCGTATTTCTAAAGGTAAAATAAACAATAACAAACAATAACAATAGCTGCAGAAAAGAAAGTGTTGGTTTTCTTGATAATTATGGGAGAAATCCCGGTTTACTACTCAGATATGATAAATTCAGAAACAACAATAGTAGATAGAGAGAAAGCCATCAAATCTGTAATAGAAATCTGATGTTGTAATCCCAATCTGCTCTGCTATCTCCAATCTGACATGAACGGTTGTTCTCCTCCCTCCTCTGTGCGGCTAGGCTTCGGGTCTGTATATTGTCCTCTGTCTGACTTCTATCCCACGGCTTCTCTAGGGTTTCGAATTATCCTCCTCATACTGTCTAATGTCGAATAATATACTCTGCGCCCCCGTTATACAGCCCACGTGCATGTGCTATTTAATTAATGTGCATCCATGTGAAAGTTTGTCAATTCCTCATTCACGTGATGCATGGGCTGTCTTCTTTCTTTTTTTTTGTCGTAATGGGCTGTCTTCTTTCGTATGTAAATGTTGGCCCTTCCTTTGATTTGTCTTCAGAGTTGTCGGCCCAGCACAGGAAATTGTCTGCGCCTCTTTCTTCTATCCGGCCCTCACATACATGCTCGTGGCCCAGGTCGTATGCATGGCCTTGTTCACCGTGCATGTATACATGCTCCACGTAATACAGCTTCTGCGCCTCGGCCGCGGCTCTGTCGAATGTCTCACCTCTATACTTTAGCCAAAGTCCAAGATTGCGGCTAACAGAATGTCGGCCCATCAGTCATTTCATCCTTTGTCGTCTGCGCCTATGTTAGCCCAAGAGTGCATGGCTCTGAGAATCATATGAAGATGTTGGCCCATTTACACTACTCTACATGCGGATCTGCCGAGAATACTGGTCCGGGTTTGCAAACAAGTACGCAAACCCGGACCACCTCTTAAATTAGGTAGTAGGTATCTCTAAAGGATAGTCCGGGTTTACAAACAAGTACAAAAACCTGGACCACATCTGAAAATAGGCAAAAGCTTGATCGATTGGTTGGTCCGGGTTTGTAAACAAGTACATAAACCTGACACACCTTAAAATGCACCAGAATAGTTGTTTTTGCTCTCGTTTAGTCCCGTCTTGATCGTTAAGTTCTTGGGACATGTATGTTGACCGTTTTCTTCAGTATTTTTACCTGTTTTAGTATAAAACCACAAGTAAGGGAAGTTCTTTGCATATAACATAAAATAACATATAAATAAGGAATTTGTCATATAACTCAATAAAATATTAATCACATGAAGCGTAGAAATATAGATAAATTCCACACTTATCATGAATAATCAGGTAAACTTTCGTGCTCATAATTGAATTCTTGTGTGGATTGTAAATTATTGAATGATTATCTAAAACCCTAATTTGGGATTTGGAAGTTGGGAATTCATTCCCCAGCGTTATTCTGGATTCAATGGTTTTGCAAAATTGGGATTGATTACTGTTTTGGGATACTTTCACTGGATTAATTGCTTTGTTGGTACCGATTGGTGCTCCGTGTAAATTGTTGATACCTTTTGTACTTCGTGTAAATTGATGGTACTTTGTACCCATGTATATAAATTTCTTTGCGCTGCCAACAATGAAATGCAGTTAAGACCTATGATCTACTCCTTTAGGTCAGAAGTACCTTTTGGGGGGTGTGCACACTTAAGGACTTAGGGTGAGGTGGTATTATTATTGTTGTGGCCCCAATTTGGGTGTCCGTCCGCGTATACTTGTGATTAGTTCCTGGTGAAAGCTCCCATGAATTGTTTGATCAATAATGATTGTTGAAAATAATTCCGGCTTGGAAATGAAGGTTGCTTGCGTTAGTTGTTTAATAATTCAAAAGGAGCTTTCAAAATGTATTTTGTACAATGAGGCAGAGTTTACTCAGTTTCACTGATTTGCGCGATCCCTTTTTGTTGTATATTGTCTTCTGATCGCAGGTATGAATTACTGAGATTCATGAATGGGATTACGCTATCACATAGTTGCTAGGGATATTGACTCGATGTTAAGATACAATGTTTTGAAAGTTTGGTACCGACGATTGTTGAATGAATAGCCTGAGCACTCAAGGGGGATTGAGTGTGGCGGTAACACTCTGGTTTTAAATTTACTTTCCGCTGTAGTTTTATAGTACTTCTGATGCTCTTTGCTGGCAAACTATTCACCTAATGTTGCAATATAAATTGTGGTATTACCATTCTCTTTCTAAGAATGTTTCTGGTTTATTTTTCACAACTTTGGACCTGTCCGAACGTCCGTCCGGACATATAAGTTCGCACAGGCCCCGAGAGCCTTTTGTTTTTTTGCAGCATTAGTGTGTCCGAACATCTGTCCGAACTTACATGTTTGGACAGCATGCGAGGACGGGTCTGAACTGTAAGTCTCGGTATTGGTCCGAACATACATGTTCGGACCAATGTTGGAACCACGTACTTGGATTTTATCGGAACTTGTGTCCGACCTTACAGGTTCGGACACATGTTCGGACGCTTATATTTTGAAACTATCGACTTGTGTCCGAACACAAGTTTAAACATTTTCACTTCCTGAATATAAACTCTCGACTTGTGTTGAACATCAATGTCCGGACACAAGTTCGGACAAACCTTGTTTCTCAGTTTTAAGACTTGTTTGAAGTCCGTTTTCACTTCCGTTTGCGGCATTAGATCTGTATCATCGTTCTCTTTCATCTGAGGCAAAATCCAGGGTGTTACATGCTAGTTCTAGCAACTGGTTAGGAATCGTTAGACTTAGCCATTGATGAATCATTTATAGTTTATGAGTTTATTGCAGAATTAGGGAAGAGTTTATTAATAGATTAGAACAATGGAGTGGTATCCTAAAACCAAAGTTCATCGGTTCAAAACCTATCCACTACCGTATAGCGAGAATTGTTCATTTAGAACTTTAGTATCGCTCTTGCTGAACCTTCAGCCAATTATAAAAAAAGATTAGAAAGTGAAGGTTTGCAGAACAATCCGGGGTGCTTGCTTATATTTAAAGTTTTAATCTTTATTTATTTGGTTAGTTTATTTAATTGTTTTATTTCATGTTTGTTTATTGAGTCAGTATTTTAGTTAAATTAAGAAAATCTCAAAAAGTGACATTTCTCGTTTTCTTAGTTTAGTTTCTCAATTAGTTAATAAATTGTCAATTAATTAATTGAAGTCCCTCAAATCGACAACCCCCACTTATTTCACTATTTCACAAAACGATAGGTACACTGCCTAGGTAGAGATAGTCACATATTTCTCCTACAATTAATAAAGCTTAAGACTGGGCCCTCCGTGGGTAACTGGAAAATATCAAACCATATTATTCCATAATAACCAAATGATAACCATAAACTTTGCCAGTTGATCTCAAATTTAACCATTCCATGACAATCGTCATCACACAATTCCATAGCAAAATATTACTTTATCTTTACCATGTCAATCGCTTTTGAATCATAAGAACCAAAGAACTAATGCATATATGTTAAAATATCAAAGCGATAAAAAGCATAATTCAACACATTTACAAAAACCATAGTTGTCCTCAAGAACAACTAGATGTCGAGATTACCTTTTGAGAATAAAACTTGCAATTTGATTCTTGGGTTAACTAGATCAACCCGGGATTTCACCACAACAATGATGCCCTGGAAGGTTTTCTCAGGAACTCAATGGAGATAGTTGAAGAGAAGACTAAGTGTGTGAGAAAATACATTGGTTTACATCCCTATATATAGTGCAAGAAAGTGAGAGAAGGCCTAGGTAATTTAGAGGAGTTTGAAAAAATTTAGGGAAGTTGGAAAATTTAATATAGTGGAGTTTGTTTCAAAATGGAAGGTAATTTAAAATAATCGGTCTAAATACTTAATGAGGAGTAATGAGTCACTGGAAGATAGACCATGGAAATCCAAAGGTCATTATGACAATTAAGGCTTTAATGAGATTTAATCCAGCAATGGCAAGAAGAGATAGTAATTATCTTTAAATATTGAATCTAAAGTTTTATTTAATAGTGACGAGTTCTGTAAAATTAGAAAAGACATGCCAAAAGTTAAAAGATAACTCAAGGTTTTAACGACAATTTTGTGTGTCAAGGAACTAAAGAGGATTAAATTTGGTAAAAGGGATAGAAAACTTTGAATATTGATTTTCTTGGATTAATTTAGAGAGAGAAGGCCTTTGAAAATAGTTAAAAGAGAAGACCAAAGGTCAAGATATGAGTTTAAGGCCATTAATGACATTTTTGCGCTTTAAGGGATTAATGAGGATTTTATCATGTAAATATTAAATGCTGAGTGAAATTTTTGTCTAAATGGATTCTCTAAACTTAATTAAGTGTATAAAGTGTCCCCACATAGCATAACCACCAAAAGGATAAAATCTCATTTAAGGACACAAGGATACTTTTGTGCTTTAAAGGTAAAATATCGTCTTTGGGATAAGGTAATTTCCCACCTACTTATTTTGGCTCATTAATTTCTTAATGGACTTTAGAGATGCCTATATGGCATGGTGGATCAATTTCCCGACTCGGGCTAAATTACCAAAATACCCCTAGTGGTCAAAGTCAACTTTCTGGTCTAAATAACCAAAATACCCTTTTCGGTTAACTTAAGAAAAAATGAATTCTTAACCCACTGGAACACATCTCAACCCTGAAACAACTCTATACAGTCTCTTTTCCCGAATTACCCTCAAAAGTTACCATAATAATGTTGTAAGGTGTTAAAGCTCATAAATAGATTTTTGGGGTATTTCAGTTTCTCCCAGTTTATGTCCAGCTGTTCAAAAACCACTTTGTTCCTTAGTAACCAGATATTGTACACTACAAACATATAGGTATCTAGGCATAGTCTTTTGCACCGCGGTGGAGGTATGCGATCATACCAGAGAGCCACCACATCTAACTCAAGGTCTGCCCCCCCCCCCCACCATCGGAGCATTAATGACCAGAGAACTCGAGATTGTCGACACCTGTAAAAGACATGTTCTACCGATTCCACTGCCCTTTGACAGAGTGGGCACATCACCGATCCCAGTGTCGTCAAATTCAATTATCTCTAGTTGCAAGCCTACCATTAAGGAGGAACCAGGTGAAGACTTCTACCCTCGGGGGGGGGGGGGGGCACATTTACTCCAGAACGCAACATGCCAAGAAGTTTCAGCATTATGAGATTGCAACATGGCCTCATTGTAGAAGCTTTTGATGGAGTGTTCGCCATTTTCACCCACCAACCATGCTAATGTATCCTCGCCCACCTGTAGTATCCCATGATAATCTGTGCAAGCAGTATTCAGCAGTTACATGAGTCTATTTACCTCTTATGTTTCGTAAACAAACATTAGTCTTTGCCAGTTCAGATTCCAGAGCCACACATTTCTATTCCATGTTCCCACCTCACTTATTCTCCCTATTTTGCATTCACTGATCGAATATAGTCATGGGAACTTCTTTTCAAAGTAAAATCTCCTAGCCAAGGGTCAAGCCAGAACCTGATAGTTTAACCATTTCGCACCATCCACCAAAGTTTTTTTGTTTAAAACCTGTTGAATATCATTTCTCCAAATGTTTAAGGACATAGTCGATTTCCACATGCTTGTACAGCTATTCAAACCCCATCTACTATCAGTGACCGATAAGCTCATCTCGTCAGCATATACTGATGCAACCACTTGTTTCCAAAGTTTTAGGCCATCCTGCCGATATTTCCACCACCACCAGAATAGGAGGGCATCATTTTTCATTTCAAAATCACATATGCCCAACCCATGATACTCTTTGGGTCTCGCTAGCTTACTCTAACTCATCAGGGCTATGCTTTTCCCCTCCATGACTCCACATGAAACGTCTCTGAATGAAGTAAATTTTCCTAATCACACTATCTTGCATTTTGAAAAGACTCATGTAATATATGGGTATGCTCTCAAGTACAGTCCGTATCGAAACCAATTTCCCAACTCTGGACAAGGATGAGGCCTTCCACCCTGCTAGTCGTTTTTCTATTTTTTCTATCATAGGTTGCCAGGAGTCTAGTTTACGCGGGTTGCTTCACAATGGTAGACCCAAGTAAATTACTAGTGGCTTGTTCACTAGACATCCGAAAGTGGCAGCTAGCATATCCTTTTCCTCAACATCCAAGTTAACACCAAAGGCCACCGACTTGTCCCAATTGACTTCCACTCCGGTCATATCCGCGAATAAGGTCACAATCCATTTGCTAACTTGCAACTCTCCTTCTATAGAGCTGAAAATAATGTCATCAGCAAATTGCATATGAGATACTCGTACCTAGTTTAAACCCACCACCTCCCCCGTTCGGCCCCCTTGCTGAAACGCAATGCCGAGAAGCCAGTTAAGAGCTTCGACAACCAGTATATAGAGCATTGGTAAGAGCGGGTTGCCCTGCCTGAGTCCCCTACATGGTTTAACTTTTGGGGGTTGACGAACCGTTAACTAATACTGAGATTCTAGGGGTGATAGTGCAGTGATTAATCCCAGTAATCCACCGGTTAGGGAATTGGAAGGTTTCCAACCTCTTTACTACAAATTTCTAGGTAATACAGTCGTAAGCCTTTCAAAAATCGATCTTAATTAAAACTCCTTTTTGTTTCTTTTTCTTAAGCCAACTGATAACTTCATTTGCCACTCAAGGTCCCTCCAAGATGTGTCTGCCCTTTATGAATGTTGTTTGAGTATCTCCCACTAATTTTACGATGACTCGGCTCAATCTTTTCGCTAAGATTTTGGAGATGACCTTATATACGCAACCGATGACACTGATTGGCCTGAAGTTTTTGATATTCACCGCATCCGGTACCTTGGGAATGAGGGTTACATAGGTGGTATTAATTTCCACCGGTAATCTGTTATCATTGAAAAGCTGATAACCTCAGTACTGAAATCCTCCCCGATCGTAGACCACAACCTTTTTATTAGGTTAAAATTATACCCATCATAGCCAGGAGCCTTAGAGCCATCACACTCACGCACGATGTCCTTGACCTCCAATATAGTGGGAATGGCTATAAGCGTATCTCTGTCCTGATTAGATAAGCACGGTCTCCCTCTATTACTTAGAAAAGATCATGAACCCATATTACAATTATATAGGTCGCAAAGTATCTCTTAACTTCCGCACGAATTGTCGATGGACTGAAAGAAAGTCTCCCATCAATCACAAGTGTTGTTATTCTGTTCGAGTTACAGTTGATGAAGGCTCTACGGTGGAATATCGAGTGTTGCAATCACCTTCCTTTATATTCTTCTCCGCGCCATTTGGCACCAATACCTTTCCTCCTTTCTCAACATTCCCCACATCTCAGCCCATGCAACTGATCAAGACGGTATAGCTCTTCAATGTTTCTGTGAAAGTTTCTCAATTGATTTCTCAACTATTCCAAAATGCTCATAGTTCCACCTCTTCAGGGCTGTTTTCATCTTTTTCAATTTATCATGAGTATGGCCTTGATTGAGCTTACCCCACTCCTCTTTGAAGAATAGCTCAAAGTTCTGGTCTTCCAACCACATGTCTAGAGTTCTGAAGAGTCTAGGGCCCAATCAAGATCTTGCAAAACATCACATATACGATAAAAGAAAGACAACAAATGGAGAAAATCAAGTAATGGGGATATCCTTCATCAAGGTTATATGTATACATATGCTATTGTTCAAGTTTCTACACAACAGAGCCCTGAGATCGAAAGACACCATCACCGCACCAAAACTTTTTAGTTGGAGTGTACTTGGTCATCTCTTCGTTTTCAACTGAATCCCCTGATGACCCAAGTAGCAATAACAACACCAATAAAAGACAAGACCAGAGTCAAACACATAAACAAACTAACAAGAAATTCTTTTATTTCAATGGTGTAGAATCCATCTAATGATATCAGTAAAATAATAAAAAAAAGGCTATGTCATGGCTTAAAATCTCCCACTTTCACTTTCCTCGTTAGTTACAAGAAAGTAAATTTTATTGGTTGTATCAGAACGCATCGTCAATTTATTAGGAGTATTTACTGCTTTTGGTCCCTATTAATTTCAGCTTCATCAACGTGCAACTAATAGTAACAATAATGAATAATCAATATTTAGTGGGAGAATATTGCAAAAAGATAGCGTAAGGAGAGAAAATGTTAATGACCGTTGTTATTGTAGGGATTAGTAAATTGATAAGTTGCTACACAATAAAATATTATATTTTGATGACATGATACCTCAAAATGTGTTAAGGAACAAAAAACCTAACCCACATTGTAACTTGGAAATTTATGTGGAGCTCTCATCATTGATCTCAGATGGGGTTGTGTTCAGAGCTGATATCTTTCCAAATGATTCTTTAGCAACTCCAAAGAAACAAAAAACCTAACCCACATTGTGGATTCCCAAACATGTTTACTTGGAAATTTCTGTGGAGCTCTCATCATTGTTCTCAGATGGGGTTGTGTTCAGAGCTGATATCTTTCCAAACGATTCTTTAGCATCTCCAAAGAAATCCTTCACTTTATCCACAACCGTCTTCAGTTTATCTGGGGTTGGAAGCTGGGAGGGGGGTGCGCAGAAGAAAAAAGAAAAAAAATCATGGTGTTATTAGTAAATTCAAAAAGCATTATGCTAGAGTATAAATCCTAGAAGAGGACAGCAAGTACCTCTATGACACCAGTAGGGGACAATGCAGCTCTCAGATTACCGCCTTCCTGCAATGTTGACAAGAAACAAAACAAAGTGTCACTCCGGAATCCTCACTCACACTTTGTGACGAGAACATATCTTTCAGCGGACAAAGGCATAAGAAGTTAAATGCAAGGAAAACAAAAGGGATAGACACATACTACAAGCTTGTAACCATATCTGAATTCGGTAGCTGACCGCAGTATTCGGAACTGCTTCGTGGCTAATTTCTGTATTTCCTTCTCATCCTGTTTAGAAAAAAGAAACAGCCTGATACAATCAGTAGCAGCACAATATGAAGCAAATATGTAGACATTCGAACACTTCAAAACACCAGACATCACAATCCCACACATATGGATCCAGTAAGATAAGATATGATGACTTGATTCATTCCGTTCAATGCAAGTTCAGTGATGTCAGAACTTATCAAATTCAGTTTCCAGAATACCAGTTAAACTGAAGTTGGGTCGATTATTGTTTGATTATAGCTTTGAAAATTTCTCAGCTCCCTGCTAGTAAGCACATGGAAGAAGAAGATGAGGAGTAGAAGAGGATGAGGAGGATCAGACATCATAGATAACAGCAGCAAGGTTCCTTGCAAGGGTATCCTTGTAAATGTATTTGCCGAGGAAATTGTCTTTCGCCGCGACCATGATCTTTGCTGTTGTGCCCCCGGTTACAACATTGAGTGGATACCATAGATAAACCTGTGAATGGTGTAGTGGAGAATCATAGCAACGCCATCAGTTTTCCAGCATTTCGCGGAAAGAATGGATAAGTAAGTGCATTCATATAGGCCGCTGATATACGGGTGAATCATTTTAATGAGGCAATATGGGAGACCCCGCTTACACTGGCCATGCGGATGAAAATGACGAACTTGGGGTTGCCATCGTCTTCAATTTTGGGCAAAGAGGGAGGAGTTGGTCTTTGGAATTTACGAGCCACTGAACCCTTCTTACCTTTTGCTTGCACGACAAATCTGCGACTTTGGAGGGTTCTCTTCCTCTGAGGAATTGATAACAAACTCCCGCTCCTTGTGAGAAATGAGGAAGATGAGGGTATCGAGGTCCTACTCATCATCATCAGTGTCGTCGTCCGGGTTGAATTCAGAGACATACCCACTTCCATTTTTTTTCAATTCTATATTTCCCCTCCCTCTTCTTCTGCTATATATATCAAACTGACATTCCCAGCTCTACTCTCCGTATTCTAGCAGGTATGGTTTGCGAGGATTTGCAGACCCTTTTGCCCGGTGAGAAGACTCGATGACTCACTCGAGGGGCACGTCGCTTATCCTCATTTCGCTGGGAAATTCTTTGTTCTTCAAAGTAGAATATCGACCACACACGTGGCTGAATAAGGCCATATTCTTTGTTTATACATGATGTTGTAGTTGTCCCTTGTAGTTAATGAAGTAGAAAAAGAAAACAGGTAGAAGAAAATTTAAAAAATTGATATAACAATGTATGTTACGCGTATGAAGAAAAAAAAATAACTGATATGTTTTCATAATCTCATAAGTCCTAAGAGGTGGTTTTTTTAAAAAAAGAAGTCCTAAGAGGTGTTGCCTTGTCTGACTGGGTGGAACATTTTATGTAGTGGAATTATTTTGAATAGGCGCATTATCATGGTGAGTCTTTGATTGAAGTATGTTTATACTCTCTCCGTCTCTATTTGCCCTTCTCATTTACTATTTCAGTATGTCGTTTGATTTCAATATTTAACATGTAAGATAACATAATTTTACAAATCTAAGTTTAGTAATGGAATCCTCATGTGAAACACTATATGTTATAGAAAATTGTTTTATAAAATTATTTTATCTTATATGTTTAATATAGAATTGGAAAAACTAGCCAAAAAACAAACAAGAAGGTCAATATGGAATGGAGGTAGTAATTTTATTTCACTTAAAGGCTCTATTACTCACCCCATTTTTTTTATGTTTTTTGTTGTGACTTTTATATTTGACACTCTCTCCTATTTAAAATATATACTCCGTTGTAAATACTCCGTCCGTTCTGAATTGACCTTCCTGTTTACTATTTAGACATGTCGTTTGACTTTAATATTTAACATATAAGATAAAATAATTTTAAAAATTTAAGTTTTGCATATGATTCCCTACATGATAAACTATATATCATAAAATTTAGTTTTATAAAATTATTTTATCTTATATGCTTAATATTCAAGTGGAAAAACGTGCCATAAAGCAAACAGGACGGTCAATTCAGGATAGAGGGAGTATATGATTTTCTAGTCATTGAGGAGAAAAAAAAAAGTAAACTATTTTACCTCACTTTTTGCATTGAGGATTGAAGTAATTTGAAAAGTAGAGTTGGGATAAAAGTTCACGAGTAAAATTGGAAAGCAGGTGGCAAAAAAGGCTAGAACATCTAGTATTTTGAAAAGAGTGAGAGAACCTAAAAAATCATATATTGAGAATAGGAGGGAGTATATTTTTGAGATGAATTTGGACAGATTTAATGCAGATTGATCTCCACATGACATATATTTTAAATAGGAGGGAGTAGTATACTATTGGAATAAAATATGGAACCCCTTGTCAGCTTGTAACTGAAAATTTTAAGTATATTGGTAGTGAGGTGGAAGTAGAAGTGATGGTGGAAATAAAGTTTTTTTTTTTTGAAACCCAACCACTAATTTTCATTTAAGCATTCAAAAAATACAAACTAGCCACTAACGAAAGATTACAATAGGTAATTAAACAAACAAAACCTCCATATCTAGCAACCATGTTATCTCTAACATTTACTTGACTCGCAACATGGCACCACTGGTGAAAACTAAAGAAGCTAAAGATGTTACGATTATATTGCTGTCTAGCTGTTATGATATAAAGGTTGCTTCTGTAACGTGTCATTACGTTGGGGTCTAGGCTAGCTGTCAGGGATATAAGTAATACTAGCTGGCTCTGTAAATGTTAGAGTGTGTAAGTCAAAACCTCTCTGTTAGAGTCCACTCTCAAAACTACGTTTTCCAGTAATAGAAGAAGTTCTCCCTTCTTGTTTTACAGTCGCTTTCTCTACCGTTTCATGGTATCAGAGCAGGACGTTTCCTGCTTTCCTTCTCCCCTCACCGTTGAAATTTCAAGAATCTCGTTTCTGAGATAAGAAAATGGCCAACGACGACAATCCCAAGATTACAGAAGAGAGCGAGAAGAATAAGGAAAAGGAAAAAGACACCGATGGAGGTTTGACGGAGAAGGAGAATGATCCCCTTCGGGTTCTAAATTCCGACACGCCCGGAACGATTTTAACCTGCAGCAAGTACGGTGGAGGCCCCGGCTTCACCACCTGGAAACGAAGCATGCTAATATCTTTGTCAGCCAAAAATAAAATAGGCTTCGTCGATGGAACGCTGCTCAAGCCGACGGATTCCGAACTTCGTGCGCGGGCGTGGAAGAGATGCAACGATATGGTAATCTCATGGATTTTGTCCAGCTTGGAGAAGGAGATTGCAGAATCCGTAGTCTTCTGCCAAACTGCGGCGCAGATCTGGGAACAACTTATTGCAAGATTCGAAGAGGGAAACGCGGCGCGGTTTTATATTCTGGAGCAAGATCTGGCAAACACAAGGCAGGGAGACGAATCCGTGAGTGCGTATTACACGAAGATGAAGAAACTCTGGGATGAGCTCGACTCGTCTAACCCTATACCTAGCTGCAACTGCAACAACAACGGCAAGCTACGCGAATATATACAAACACAAAGATCTGTGAAATTCCTCATGGGCGCTCATCCTCGATACGCAAATGTCCGGGGCAACATCCTCTTGATCAAGCCACTGCCCTCGATGGAGCAAATCTACTCCATGCTTATCCAAGAGGAGCGACAAAAAGGAGTCTCGCGTGAACCAAACACAGAACAAGACAAAGGCCAGATTGCTTTTGCGGCGGATACTGCGGCATCAATCTCAGCCAACTACAAGAAACAGTCGAGAAACCCTAGGCGACAAAACCTTCACTGCACTCATTGCCAGAAACCTGGGCATACGGAGGACCGATGCTTCGAAAAGGTCGGATACCCTCAAAATTGGAGAACAGGGAGGAGCAAGAAACTTGTCGCCAACGTCAATGGTCAAGAAGAGACCCAGAATCCCAAAGAACAGAAGACCGCGAGAACTTACACAACAGAGGAGTTGAACCAAATTCTTGCCCATTTTGCCAAAGAACAAGATTCTGCCAACGCAGTTTCACATCCAGGAAATGCGTCATACGGTTTTGTTGGTAAAACTAATCCTAAACCCTGGAACAATCTTAAGTCCCTAACTGCTTCTGTTTTGTCTGTGAACCGTGACAACATAGTTTCTTGTACGCGCTCTGGGATTGACCACAATTGCTTAACTGCTTTCTCTGATTTGTCTGTGAATTGTGATGAGATACACACATGCTTGCATTCTGGAAATTCTAGAAGAGATAACAATGTTCAATGGATTTTAGATACAGGTGCATCACAACATATGTGTTCTGATATACAATTGTTTTCAGAGATTAGGGAACTTGAAAACGAACAACAAGTGGCTATGCCAGATGGGCACCCACAGAAAGTTAGGTGTGTGGGAACTGTAAAAATAAATGACTGCCTAACTCTTCTTGATGTTCTCTGTGTCCCTGCATTTAGATTTAATCTCATCTCCATAGGCAAACTAGCACAAAGCATGCAAGGTCGTTTTCTGTTTGATAACTCTTGTTGCCTCTTTCAGGACTTTAGAAATCAGATTGAGGAACAAATAGGCGTGTACAAGTCAGGAGTGTATCTTCTTGATCTAGACTGGGGTCCGAAAAATATGAACATTTCAGCCTCTGCTTGTGTCAAGAACAACAACCTTGTTAGTGGTTTCGACTGTGATGATATTCTTGCTCTGTGGCACCATAGGTTAGGGCATTTGCCGATAAGAAAGCTAGAAAAATTGAAACTGTTGGATGGAAAAAAATGCAAGAAGCAATTCATCTGTGAGTCTTGTAATAGGGGAAAAAGCCATAGATTACCTTTTCCCAAGAAGAGTTTGACAAATACCAACATTTTTGATCTTGTACATATAGATGTGTGGGGTCCATATAAAGTAAAAACTCATGATGGTTTCTCTTACTTTGTTACCTTTGTTGATGATTCATCTAGGGCCACATGGGTCCATTTCATTTCAGCTAAATCTGATGCTTTTTCTGTTATCATAAATTTTCTGAAAATGGTTCAAGTGCAGTTTGGAAAAAATGTGAAAACCATACGCACTGACAATGCATATGAGCTTGGGAGTTCCAAAGCCACCTCAGATTTTCTAAAACAAATGGGAATAACCCACCAGATGACCTGTGCTTACACCCCCCAACAAAATGGGGTGGTTGAAAGAAAGCACAGGCACATCTTGGAAACAGCAAGAAGTCTGATGATTCACTCTTCCTTACCTCTTAGATTCTGGGGGGAAAGCATCCTCACTGCAGTATATACCATCAATAGAATGCCACTAGATTCCCTGGATGGAATTTCACCTTTCAAAATGCTATATGGGAAAGATCCAAACTATGCTGAACTTAAATGTTTTGGGTGTCTGAGTTTTGCCCACATCAACCAAGATACTCATGATAAATTCTCAACAAGATCTGTGAAAGCTGTTTTCTTGGGGTATGCCCCTAACAAAAAGGGCTACAAACTCCTAGATCTAGACAATAACAGAATTATAGTTAATCGTGATGTCAGATTTTATGAGAATATCTATCCTTACAGAAACTCACATGAAAACAGAAATGTCACTAGGGAAGAAACAATCATAAATAGCAGTGATGAAAATTCTTTCCTGCCTTCGGATTTACATTTTGAACACATTAACCCAATTTTCTATGAAGAAGAAACAGAACAGCACCATGAGACAGTTCCTGGAGATGCTAGAGTAGCAGAAGAAAGACAACCAGAGGACTCTGAAGCAGAGGAACAGACACAACCTGATGATGCCACAGCTGACCTGAGAAGATCAACAAGGAGCAGGAACCAACCCACCTACCTCCAGGACTATGTTGTTGGAAAGGTCACATCGGCTACACCAGAGGCACAAAAAACAGCTAAGTTTCTGGATCCTTTTTCTTCTATCTTGAGTAATCGCCTGAATGTTTGTAACCCTGCTTACTATAAAGAACCTGAAAGGGACACATGCTTAGATGGCAGCTTCTCTCTATGCTCCATGCTTACTCCTGAAAAAACCATTAAAATCTCAACCAGTCCCACTCTCACACATCATAGTAATTTCCCCTTAGCTGCTGCTGTCATTACCGGAAAAGAAATGGAGCCCACTGATTTTTATGAAGCCATTAAGGATAAGAAATGGATAGAAGCTATGAAAGAGAATTTGGGGCCTTAGAAAGAAATCAAACTTGGGATATAGTGGATCTCCCTAAGGGAAAGAAACCTATAGGTTGCAAGTGGGTTTATAAGCTGAAATACAAAGGGGATGGGACTCTAGAGAGACACAAAGCAAGGTTGGTTGTTAAGGGATATACACAAAGGCATGGAATAGATTATCAAGAAACTTTCTCTCCTGTCATAAAATTCACCACCATCAGAACTTTGATTGCTGTCAGCAGTAAAAGAAACTGGAAAATAACTCAACTTGACATCAATAATGCTTTTCTTCATGGTGATTTAAAGGAAGATGTCTACATGGAAATGCCTTTAGGATATAGAAACACCGATACTTTACAAGTGTGCAAACTTAGGAAATCTTTATATGGGTTAAAGCAGGCCTCAAGGCAGTGGCATGAAAAATTAAGCAGTTTTCTGATTAGCCTTGGTTTTCTACAGTCTTTAAATGACTACTCTTTGTTCACCAGAAAAAGAAATGGTTTATCTGTGTACCTGGCTGTATATGTTGATGACATAATATTAACAGGCAGCGACACAGAAATGATACACTCAATCAAGCAGCAGCTGGACAGTATGTTTAAAATCAAGGATTTGGGGCAAATCACATACTTCCTTGGGATGCATTTCATACATACTGCACTGGGTATTGTTGTAACTCAAAAACAGTACTCAGAGAACCTTGTACAAGAGTTTGGTTGTGAAAACAGTAAGAGCACAGCAGGTCCTCTTGAACTGAACAACAAACTCTTAAAGGAGCAAGGAAATCTTCTCAAGGATCCTCTAATGTACAGAAAACTCGTAGGAAAGATAAGTTTCCTAGCGCATACAAGACCAGATTTATGTTTTACTATCCAACTCTTAAGTCAATTTCTGCAGGAACCACGGGATACACACCTGAAAGCTGCTCTGCATACAGTTCGGTATATTAAAGGGACAACAGGTTATGGACTTGTCTTTAACAAAACTGCCTCTTTGAAACTAACAGCTTTCTGTGATGCTGATTGGGCAGGTTGTCCCAACACCAGAAAGTCCATTAGTGGGTACTACATCGAGCTAGGAGGTTCACCAATCTCGTGGAAGGCCAAGAAGCAAAGCAGCGTGGCCCTATCCTCTGCAGAAGCAGAATATAGAGCGTTGAGACAGACGACAGCAGAGCTGAGCTGGCTTTCCCGAATCCTCCATGAGCTGGAGGTAGAAGGGATCCTTCCAATACCTCTGAAGTCTGATAGTCAATCTGCAGTTTACATAGCGCGAAATCCTGTTTTCCATGAGCGCACCAAGCATATAGAAGTCGATTGCCACTTCGTCCGGCAAAACATCCAAGAAGGCATGATCAATGTCGAGTTTATTCCTTCACACCAGCAGCTAGCGGACATCCTCACTAAGACACTGGCTGGAAAGGATTACCCAGAAGTCACACGGCAACTAGGGATGCAACTAGTGTGAATAATAACAGCTATTGTTATTTGTGCAAAGTTCACACTATATTCGTGTAACCTTTGAGGGAGGGTGTTACGATTATATTGCTGTCTAGCTGTTATGATATAAAGGTTGCTTCTGTAACGTGTCATTACCGTTGGGGTCTAGGCTAGCTGTCAGGGATATAAGTAATACTAGCTGGCTCTGTAAATGTTAGTGTGTGTAAGTCAAAACCTCTCTGTTAGAGTCCACTCTCAAAACTACGTTTTCCAGTAATAGAAGAAGTTCTCCCTTCTTGTTTTACAGTCGCTTTCTCTACCGTTTCAAAAGAGCCTATTAACAATCTGTATTTTGATAGTAAAGGTCTCATTCTTCCCAACTGCAATTGGACTGATAAGAACAACAACTTTCGTTGCTTCTGCCTTGTTCTGTTTTGGAACCTTACATTCATTAGCAAGCACACACCAGACCTTTATTGTTGTGTTGATCAAATTATACAAACTACCATCAAAACACTTTCTGGGTTCAGCAGAACCTGTATGCATGCTCCACCGAAAGAGCGCAAAAGCATCTAGCTACATGATCTTCTCTACTATCACCTTTGTTAGAACTTGCTTGGTTCAGGTGAAAGAAAACAGAAATTGAGATGGTGATTTGCTACATAAAATTACTTGCATTCAACAGAGGAAAACGTCAGTGTGTTCAGGTACAAAAAACTCTTGCTTCTATCTT